>VZTA01026514.1:0-111300 GCA_013398855.1 Mohoua ochrocephala
CATATGCTGACCATCACAAATCCATTAGCTATGAGATACTGATCTCCAGAAAGCTCTAAAAAATAAATTGGCGTTTTAGAAGAACAGAAGTCTGAGATGAACTCATAATTTCATAGGAAAAAGAAAAAAAAGCATTTTTCCTGAAAAAAAATCAATCTATGAACAAGATTCACATAAAGTACTAAGAAACTACTTAAGGGAAAAATACAAGACAAGGCCATAGCTTATTGTCCAGTATTGTGAAGTACTGGACAAGGCACAACACATCTCTGGCACAGGGGTTCTCTCTGATCTGTTTTTCCCCTTCTTAAGGGGATATCAGGTTGCCAAAGAACATTAAAGAGGAGCATAAAAAAGGTATGGAGAATCCTGTGTTATACAGTGGGGAAGTCTGTATTTTCCTATATCCAGTTAGATTCGTACAGCTTCTTAAAAGAAAAGGAGCTGGCCGTGGCACTAACAGAATATTAAAAAGCATCTTGTTCCAAGTTTTACCTGTGCAGTTACCACCACTTCTGTCCAACTCGTAGCCCACTTCACACTCACATCGGAAGAGTCCAGGGAGGTTATGACAAGTACCGTAGACACAGATGTTAGGGAGTGAGCACTCATCAATATCTGATCAAGGAACAGGAGAGGAAAAATATGAGGTTTCCTTATCTTCTTGAGATACAGAACTGCAAAAATTTTCAGCAGCATGGATCTGGAAGACAACAGCTTTTGCACACTGTGTAAGGCAAGAAAAAGTAACACGGAAGATTTATGTTGGAGCCTAAGGAACCTAATCCATAACGATTTTTTTTGGGAAAAGGCTCCTTCTAATATCTCTGGAAGCTATGCTAGAAACTATCCTAGCTTATTAGTGGGCTAATCTGACAAGCAGCAATATTAAACATAGCAGAAGATATGCCTTAATAAAACAAAGTTTATTATAATTCAGCAGTCATCTGCAGAAAGCTGGACACCAGCAAGGGAAAAGCCCGTGCCCAAAAGTGAACTTCATGTTCATCTTTGGGTTTCTGCATTTGACAGATCTAAAGTTTGGCAAGCAGAGGCTTTAGTGCCTTTCCTCCAAATCACTGAGTCTGATGCAGTATTTACTGAATGCCACATGCACTGCACAAAGAACAACTCATTTGATACAATAAAAAAGCGTGTGTTTACAAAGGACCTTAAAATACTGCACTCAGTGTACACACACATCTGAGACATGAAGGCGCGTCTGTTTTAGCAACAGGAGCTAACCTCTCTCAAAGCTATTTAAACTCAGCTAAAAGGTTTGAAAGTAAATTGTTTCATGAAACATTATGAAACCTAATATTGGTTCCGTTTAAAGAAAAATTCACTCTCAAATTATTTCACTTGCTAGGTTACTAAAAAATACACAGAACATGTTTCAAGGAGAAAAATCCTATTTATAGTGATGTACTTATGAACTCCATCAAACACCAGTTGGTATGGGTTATTACTATGTCAGGTGATAAGGCTGCACCTTCTTGACTGACTTAACTGATTAGTGTTATATCAAATAAGGATTTCAAATGTTCAAATCAAATCTATGACCTTAATCATGTTGGTAATGTTGATTATCAGATTGTTTTGAATCTTTGCAGATGCAAAGCTCTTATGAACGAGTTGTAAACTGTTACCTGACAGCTCACTTTCAAAACTGAACAAACAGTCACGTAGGATTTTTTTTGGTGGTCATATAAACTTTCTGCAAGGCTTCACACTCTGATTCTGCACCTCACAGAAGCCCTCGAAGCATGTGCATTCTATTGGCTACCAAATCCCTGTTTTTCAGCTTCATACACACCAGTGCAAAGTAACAGCTACTTCTGTTTAATATGAAGAACTGGACAGAAATGATCAAGAAGAAATAGCAGCAATCAGTGCCATTTGGACCACCAATCGGACTCCAAAATAATATATCATAAGATAGGCTTTGAAAAGCTGTTCTCTCTATATACAGCAGGTAGATGAACACTTGGAGGTCCATAATAAATGTATAAACTGCACAAAAATCACACACTGTTGAAAATTTTCATGCAGTTCTCAATACAACCACAACAGCAAACAACTGTAAAAAACTGGAACATAAAATACTATTAAGGCAGAATTTGTTGAGTGTTGTTTAAAGCTTACAAAGAATTACCTTCACATGCTTTCCCATCTACACTTGGCAAAAATCCCATATCACATTCACAGCGATACCCTCCAGGGGCATTGAGGCACTGCCCATTTTCACAGAGATTCAAGTTTTCTGAGCATTCATCGAGGTCTGTAAAAGAAAGGGATATTGCAAGTTAGCAATACAGATGGTTTTTTCACCATCATTTGAGCTGAAGCATGCAGTGTTCCAAGCATTTTAATTATTCCATTATATCTGAACACGTGCAGAAGAAACTGCAATCTAGTTATGTGCAGAGGTTACTGCATGTAACAGCTCTGTGTATTCCTGACATGTTGAAAATACAGCTCCTAATCAAAAGGAAAATCAGAGAGGCACAGACTCCTAGAGTAGCTCCAGTTAATAACAATTGGAGGCAGTACACAGGGTCAGATTTAGACTCAGAATGAGCACGTGAAATTTGTTACAGTTATTGTTTCTATTACAGCAAAGCCTAGAGGCAGCAATTGGGGAAAAAAAAAAAAGAGGTTTACTGTGCAGTGAGGAAACATACGGTAATAGGCAGTTCTCCATGCCAAACATCAAAACACTGACAAAAAGTGGCATGAAAAGAACTTCACCAAAACTAAACTGCAGGTTAACAGCTGATGAGAAAAACAGCCTTGCTACTGGACTCCACTCACCTTCAGATAGATCATGGCCCTCACTCTCTAGCTGAAACGTTACACATCACAGAAACACCTCCTTATTACAACAGAGTCTGGCTGGCAGCATGACTTTTGAAAAGTCCATGGCTGGTAAATCAAAAATCACCTACCAGGGGGAATGCTGCACACCGCACACTTTGGCAGAGGGCTTACAGAACATTTGAGTGCTCGAGTTTGAGTCTCAGACACCTCTTGAATTCACAAACAGTAAAGTATCCAAATAAAAAAAAAAGTTCTACTGAATGCAGAAACTCGGTAAGCACTCCATCTGAAGGGTGTAGCTTACAGACTCCTGGAAATCGTCATACAGGAAATTAACAAAGAGCACTGGGTTAGGAAGGCCACTGAGGAAGCTGAACCAGATTCAAGAAGAAATTATATCGAGAGAATCAAACAGAATTCCAGGCTCTGCTTAGAATTTGGAACGATTCAAATTCAGCCTTAAGCCTGATAATCCAGCTTCTCAGATGCTCTAAAAACCTGCTGTAGTTGATAGAGTGCTGCTGATTTGCAGCAGCTGAAAAGCTGGCCCACCAGCTCTGTCACACGGCTCTGCTCCGTGGAGCCCCCACGGAGCACCCCCAGCCACACTGTGCTCCTCAGGGCAGAGCAGGGCTCCTGCTGACTGAGCACACAGGAGCTAAGCTGCTCTTCAGAGCAGAAGACTGAAGTGTGGGTGGGAAGCATCTCTCCAGCAAAGTTTTATAATCCCATTTACAGTTTATAAAATGAGGTTTCAGAAGCAGCTACTTCCTTCATTCTGCATGCCAGCACTGCATCCTGACACCAGCCCTCAGGATGATGGAGTCAAGAGGACGGACATCACACACTCACTTGTGGAAAGGACAAACATCTTTAGGCAATTTTATGAAGTAATTTTGATGCATAAGCCCTATTATTTAAGTATTAAGGTGAGTAGCCAATGGACTAGTTTACTAACTAGTCAAATTACATAATCAAGCATTGTTTTAATAATTTTGCCGCTCACTTCAACTAACAAGAAAAGCTCGATGAAAAATTGCATTTTATCAAGGGAAAAAAAGTGACTGATTTAGACTATGTATAATATATAGTATTTCTTTTAAGCAATGGCAACCTAGGTGAAGGAGAAGACAATCAATGATGACATATTAATGAAAATGTCAAATGTTTAAAAGCTATTTCTGTGTGTTGGATCATGGACTAACTTGGGTTGCACGGTACCACTGAGCTCATCCCCTGCTCTCCTCAGACAGCTCACCTGTACAAGTGAAACCATCCCCAGTGTAACCTTCTTTACACAGGCAGCGGTAAGAGCCCATCGTGTTCTTGCAGTCAGCATGTGGGCTGCACATGTGGGTTCCATTGGAGCACTCATCCAGATCTTTAAAACGATAAAAAAGGGGGGAAAAAAAACAAAAACCAAAAAACATTAGTTAAAAAACACAGATGAATACAACTTTAAATAGTGTATGGCACACAGAAGCTCTACTTTAAACAATCTTCCATAATAAAACCCACACACATGTGTGGCCATCTGCCTGAAAAAGTGGGGAAGAGATTATTTCCAGCCCATTAAAGGAGTTTGACAAGGTAACTGTGACTGAGGAAGCTCCAGGGCACTCAGTACTAGGAGCTGTACCTTGTTTTCACGGGGAGCACCAGGAAGCCCCTCGCTGCCTCCCATCAGCTGCCCTCAAGCACAAAGCATCTCTCTCCATGGTCCAGTCTGTTCCCATTGTTTCACAAGCCAAGTATGAGATAATGCTGATTTCACAGTTACCATGGTGGAGAATTTGTTCCCCAACAGATCATGTCAAATCGACCCAACAAGTTCAATAATCATTTGTCTTCTCAATTTATAGGTGTGGTATTGTTTTTTTCAGAATAACTAGAACCCCACCTTACAAAGAAATACAAATGTGTGAGACCCTCACCTGTGCACTTGATACCATTTCCAATCCAGCCAGGGCTGCAGCTGCATTTGAAGCTCCCTGCTGTGTTTGTACATATGGCGTGTCTGTCGCAGTTATGGGCTCCAATTTCACACTCGTTGATATCTGTAAAACCAGAGATGTTTGAGGAGCTCATGGAACACACCTTCTCATATCCAGATAGCTGACACTAGAATTTCTCAAGAAAAGCAGTGTGAATGTGAAAGAAAGCATGCATTTCTTTACAACATGACATTTAAAAAGGAGGCTGAAGAGAAAATCACAGCAAAGCAAAGCAAAGCAAAGCAGCATGTAGCATATTTCAGATGTGCTGTCCCACCACCTCACTACCTGCTTTCCTGACAGGCATACAAAGCAGTGCTGCTGCAGCTCAACCCAAAGCCTGTATTCAAGAAGCAAAACAGTACCTCAGAAGACAGCTTTCCCAGTGTGCCCATCCTGCAGAGATGGGCAGAGTCTGCACAGAGGGACTGCTCTGGTGGCTCCACATGGCATGGTTTGCTAAAAAGTCTCAAGGGGAGCTCTGCTGCCCAGGGACTCCTGGAATGCAGCACTCCCACAGTCCCCACGTATCTGCACGGGTGCTGGTGAACACCAGCCAGGCACCACCAGCCAGCTGCCCCTAGGATTATCCCCAGGCAGGGAACGAAGCAGGTTCTGCTTGGCCAGAGGCTGTGTGGAAGGTGGGGGACAGGCTGTACCACTGTATTTAACAGGAGAGCTGAGGGGCTCAGAAATGCAGTTTATTGGGAATTCAGGAACCCTAACACAGTGGGAAAAAGTCAGCATCCTTGGAGACACCAGGCAGCAAGACATCCAATCTTCAACAGACACATTCATGCCAGCACATTCTATTTCAGTACTTGCTAGTTTCACCTTATTTTCAGTTTTGGGCATTCTCTGGCAATGTCCAAATGTCTAGGCTGCAAAAACCAAACTGAACTCCTCCATTCTTCCTTCTCACAAAACAACATTAATGCCCCATATAAGTACTTGGAGAATGTATGAACTCAAAGGCAAAGTTTTCAGAAATTACTACTGGTAACTAAAACAAAACTGGCAGGAATTTTCTTGCACATCTGAGCTATGGATTTTAAAGTATTCTCTGTAACTGAGCTCTCGAACTATGCTTTACTTCCATGCAGGATGTAACTTACCTAGAGTTCACATCAAAGCACGTAAAACCGATACCCATTTTTTTAGCCCTCCCTGGTGTCTTTGATGTTGCTGTAAGCCAAATCATCCCCCTCTGTAAAACAGCTGATGGAAAGGGAAAACAAGCTCACAAACTCTACATGATTCCATAGACAAAAACCCAGCTCAGACCCTTCTCCAGAAGATGATTAAGAAAAAGCATCAGCCATCAAATATGTAACAATCTTTGGGATTCTCAGCCCCAAAATCAGAGACTTGAATTTCCCTATGATTTCACCTAAAAACAACTAGCTCTTTAAAGAGGGCAAGGTTGTGGAGCCCCTGGGGAAAGTGTCCAGGTATCATCTTAACCATTTCCTTCACTACACTTTCTTAGGTTTTCCTGTCCACACTTCTCTAGACAAAAGGCTGTGTCCTTTCACTATGCCTGGTACACATATTTTGCCTTTTCACAAAGGCAGCACATGACTTCAAGAAGCAGACAACATCTGTCTATTATCCTAAAATTAAATACCCAAGGACAGAAAACACTCAAACCCTCTGCTGCTTGGGAGGGGGGGGTGTTTGTTTGGTGAGTTTTGTGCTTGCTTGGGGTTTTTTGTTGTTGAGATTTTGGGCTTTTTTCTTGTGTTTTGGTTTTGGGTTTTTTGTTTTGTTTTGTTTGTTTGGGGTTTTTTTTTGGTGGGTTGGCTTTTAATTTTTTTGGAGCTTTTTTAGTCTGTTGAAGTGGAATTTCATCCAATCTTACTTTTCTGAGTCTCTTTCTAAGCGAGGCATTGCTTTGACTCAAACCCCCAGACACGAGCATTCCCATAATCTGAATGCTGACGTCTAGATATGGATCTAAATCTGGCAGCTGGAATCTACCATTAATGAATGTTGACTCCACCAACAGGCCTGAAAACATGCAAATGGACACTTACTTTTTAAGACTTAAAAAAAGGGTCAGGAGCAAATAATCTCAGAGCAGTTTTGCCTTTAGCATGTGCAGAAACTCATACAAAGATAACATCACCCTAAACAGGAAACTTGCGTCTGTCAAAAAATCTTAAGGGTGGCCTGAAAAAAAAAGCAACTCATTTTGGCTTGGGGAAAGACTGGAAGGAATTTAGAGAGGTCAGCTACAGTATACACTGACATAAAAAAGCTGAGGCAAACACTCTATCGTTTAACCTTTACATGATTTTAAACCCCAAACTGTTAAACCACTGCTCACATTAAGACTCCACTGCGTTTGATTATTTGATGCTTTAAAACATACAATCACAAGCTCCCTTATACCCTGCAGAGCACAACAAAACACCACAAAAAAACCCCATCACCAGTAGAGAAGTTTCTGCCAAGAATTTTTTTAAACCACCAGCAAACACAAACAGAAACTTGCATGCAACAGCTACACCGCAATGAAGTCATGCTCAGGCTCAAGTTTAAGACAACCCAAGCCAAATTTTCCACTCTCCATAAAGTGACTGTGGACTCCATCCCACCACACACTGACCCACTGACACATTGTACCTGAGAACTCCCACCAGCATCTCCCAGTGGAACAGCAGCACCACAACACTGGGGCTCTGGCAGTGGACACCCGTTCCCCCATCAGCTGTTTGACACACACACTAAAAAGCTTAGAAACTTCTGTGGGACGAGAGCTGCAAGTACAAATCTATATCCAAATACAGGTATTTATAATGGGATCAGCTTTCTCAGGCATCAGCCACTGAAGTGCCATTCCACTTGCTTTGAATAAAAAAGCTTCTCAGCTTTTCTCCAGTAAAAATTTTTACTAGATTTCAATGCTTTTTTGCCTGGGTAAAGATCAAATAGGGAATGCAAAATGTATTGTCTACTACATCTACCTTTAAAGGGACATTGCAGAGCTTATTTCCATGATGCATGGAAAGGTTTTCAGATATTAAAAGCTGATTGAGGCACATAAAATACCATCAGTGGCTTCATCCCAGATTTTACTTCTTTTCACCTGCATTTCACTCAGATGATGTTTTGCTATAATCCCTATTCTCTCCTTTCATTGCACAGCTGAGTTATAAGCCTACATTTATTGCACTGCAATTATTTCCAAGGCAAAAGAGATCGCAGACCAAACATGGTCCTGTGCACTGAAATCAATGGAATTTATGCCTGCTTATACTGGAGCTTAATATGGATTTATGTTGCCATAAGCATTGAATTATGGCTTGACAGAATGAAACAGAAAGGAGAAGTTGAGCTCTGTAGGGGAAAAATTAACTCAATATCTTTAATAAAAGCACGAGTCCAGCCTGTTCTGTCTGCATGGCAGTACAAACAGTACTACACTCTTCAAATACTCCAGCTATTTTCATTTAATTGTCTGAAGACAAAGGCATTACTCGGTCTGAGTAAAGGTATCGTGACCCAAAGAGCACCCACGAGGACACTACTCAAGTCAGGGTTTCACACAATGATGGCCTATTCCCACTGACTTCATGGGGATTTTCACTAAAGAGTAAAGGAGTGAGTCACTGATTTATATCAACCTTCTCCTCCTGCTTCCAGTACGAGTCCGTGACAAGCCAAGGAAAATAAAGACATTCCAGTCGGAGACTGACACTGCATCCTCGGCCGGTCCCACTGTGCCCCAGTGCTGCTGCACACATGTTCTCAGCTTTGCAATTGCACAACTCCCATTAATACTAAGGGAGTTGTCTGCCTACAACAGATGAGAATACGCATGATAAATAATATGCAGGTCTGACATCATAACAATCCCAAGCGCTCTGGGGAAAAAAACCTGTCAGTCACCCTATTTTGTTGGCTCCTTCGGTTCTCTTCTTTGGACAAATATTTTTTCTCTCAAGCCTTTGGCAATTAATAAAGTGTCTCTCCCATTAATCACAGTGGCACAGATTTTTAGGGCTCTCAATGTGTGTGCAGCAAAAATACACATCATATATACCTGTCACCCTTTGCACTGTGCTTGCAAAATGTGACAACCAAAGGGACAAAACTGCCGGCCAATACCTGCACAACACATCCTTACCCAGCCTGGAAGTGAATCATCGAAGCTGGCCAGAGAGGAGCATGGGAATAAGTCACTGCTTCCTCACCTATGCTCTAGAAACATTCCTTTGCATTTGAACAGAACGAGAGTGTAAATTCCCTGAAAAAAATTCACGTGTTCATCGCTGGGCATGAAATCCTCTAGGTACTCTGTGTACCGTTTTCTGTTAGGTTTCACTGGGCTTCAATGGTCTATAAGGATCCTTAGCAAACTGTAAATTTAATTCAGACTCCACCTATAAATCAGTACTGTTTGTCAGGAATTATGCAAATCCCTTAAGCATTTTCTGACTTTTACATTTTTTTGGCAGTCTCTGCATATCTGTGCATTTTATCACACTGACGTTGCACTGGTATTTCCAGCCTGGGTCCAGTTCCCCAAGGGCCAGTCGTCTGGTGGAAGTCACAAGGCATTTCCTCCTCCTGGGTTGCTGCCCATGTAATCAGGTAGGAAAAACGAAGGCTTTTCAGAGGGAAAAGACTGTGAATTTCAACTTGGCGCTCATACGAGTACAAAAATGTATGGAAAAATTCCCCTCTTCTGATCTTCCCAGATGTAAAATTGTTTTCTCTTTTGGAATCACTCTCAGATTTTATTCAGCATACTGTACTCTTGGAGTTTCACATGGGACAGTTCAGCTCTAGCCTGCTATCCATCCTTACATCATCAGCACACTGGGGCACAGCATGTTATTGCTGGACAGATGCCTCCTGCCAGTACACTCCTCCTGTAACACCCCCCTTTGGTGGGCAGCATCTCAGTACCATTATCTTCTGGTATTTGGCCTGACACAGCCAGCTCCCACGTTCATGAGGGCAAACATATCCTACACTGGTAGCAGAACTCTTTTGTGCCATCAAGCCACACAATGTATTATTAATGGCCAGAAGCCACTAATAATGGCGAGGAGAGCACATTATACAAGTCACAAAATATTACGGCTCTATTTCTGAGGGCACATGACAGGCTCACCTCTTCCTCTCCCTGGATCAGATGTCTGACCTCTCCAGAACCAAGCCCCTGCCAGCCCTGCAGGTATGCAGTAGGCACTCACTCCTCCCGAATCCACTCACGCCGTCATTGCTGGATGGTGTTCAACACCAAACTCTCCACGCTCACACCCCACACCAAGGCTGCAGCTGAATGCCTTCCACTAGCCTTTCTCCACATGGCAACAGCACGGCCCTTGCAGAGTCAGAGCCTGGTCTCAGCCTTCCAACTCCCTGAGCCTGCTCTGGAGAAATCCAGCTGACTTGTAACATAATTGTTTTTGATCTGTTGGCCGTGTTGGGCAATTACTGCCCAAGTTCACCTCTTTCAATTTGACCCTGTGAAGAGCACCCTAAGCTTGTGCAAACCCTCCTCCACCAGGAACCACCAGGGGGGCTGTGCACACAGCCATAACGGCAAGGATGGATGGGAGAGAGTCAGAGAAGAATTTGTTTCTCTGTGAAAATATCAGAGCAAGTTTAAGGCTCTACATCAACAGTGAAATATTGCAGCTTTACAGGCAGTAATCCAGAGTGGTGATGAATCACAAAATACAAACGCAAGTGCCAAACCAGGATTTCATTTCTGCACAAGTACACGTATGCTTTATTGACAGAAAAAGCAGAGACAAGGTGTTTGTCATAAAGCTGGGTGATCTGGAACTGAGGTAGGGGAAAACGCAGCAATCTTCTCTCTAGTGGCTGTGAACCACTGCCTGCCCAGGAAAATCTAAAATGAACTGCTCTAAGCCAGTGTTATCACAGTTTGCCTTGTGAATGGAAATGAAACCATTCACAGCACTTCATGTTGGAAACCTGCACCTACAGCGTGTATTTTTGCACAGTATTTTAAAAATTGTGTTTTTGTTACTCAACTCTGTCCACATTCTTCCTGAGAACCAAGGAGAGGGGAGAACTAGGGGAACCAACATCTGTGTGGGATGGGAATGTAAGTCAGTGGGTGGATTCTGAATACTGTTAAATGACTGGGGGGGAAAAAAACAAGTTTATTTGTTAAAATGGAAACAGTCAGTAATGACAAGGGAGCTGAAATATTTAGACAAAACTGGAATAGAACCCAAAGGACATGATTTAGTTGTTCTCATGAAACAGAGGATCTCCCATTCAAAGTGCTGTACACGTTTTTGTAATTTTTTTTTCCATGGGAATTCCTAAAAACTGTGGATGCTTTTGATCTGTCTCTAAGACAAGAACTGAATTCTGGGGTCAAGGTGCTGCTGGCAAAGTCCTTCCAGAAGTATTGAAGGATGCTCTCATGGTCTGCACTACCTGAGCCTGGGAACTTCAACTCTGCTCTAATCCTGTGCAAGCAAGAAATGGGGAATTCAATGTTCCCCAGCAGTAAATCAGGCATTTTAAAAACCAGAAGGTGAGAACCTGCACAACGTAGTCACTGTGGGATCTGTATCCACACAGTTTTTTCATTATGAAACCAACCTAGAAATTTCCTGCTCTGCTTCCTGTTTTCTTATTTAAACCATAAATTTTCATTATTTGAGTATGGTCCCATCTCAGCTGTATCAGCATAACTGATACTTCGCCTTTTTCTCTTAGACCACTGGGCTCTTTCAAATTACTGAGCCCCTCATAATATCTACTGTGATTAAAGTGTTCTGGTGTTTTTCCTGGTGAGTGCCATCCTCTCTGAAATATCAGCAGGCAGACAAAAGCAGCAGGAAAGGTAAAAATGTGTAAGGAGGTGGGAAGAGCCCTCATGACAGACAGTGTCCACCCACAGGTCAGGGCTTGGCTGGGACCAGGACAGAGGGATTTCCTGGCCTCTCCTTTAACAAAAAAAATATTGCTTGGGACATTTGCCACTACCTTGAATCATGTGATGCCAAAATGGTGGCTATTTCCAGGCACTTCTCCAGAAGCCATAGCTCAGATTCCTCCCCTGCCTCCATGACCTTTCTCTGTCTTTTGCCTTCAACTCATTGCTTCATCTTCCCTGCCTGCTCCTTAGGCTGGGGCTGACAGCTGCACCATGTGTAACTGATCAGCGTGAGCGTTTTCAGGTCTACAGTGCTGAAGATCTTCATATAATTTAGCACAGAAACAAAGAACACTGAAATGTTGGTCTACGGGGTACAATTAGGGATTTCTTGGATTTAGATCAGTTCATATGTAAGTCAAAGGCAGCTGTTACTAATGCACAATTATTCACCCATAGTCCGATATGCAAAATACAACTCCAGCTCTCAGATTTTTCTATGAGAGCTGTAAAAAACCAGCTTCATATATTTGAGGCACTTAAAAAAATATATTATTAAATCTGTACAATAAAAGCAGACTAAGAATAAAAGTGTGTCTCAAAGACATTGCCAGAAATGTGTTTACCCTAAGTCTACATTAAAAATTATATTAAACATATGTTTGCATTCATATTTGGGCAAAGCCTAAGACTCTCAACACCTTGGCTTGAGACACCAGCACTTGGATTATTAATATCATGCCCTCAGAGCCTGTATATTTGAATCTCATTTCTCTTTGCTGGCAATACACGAAATAAAGCAAATTCTGATTTTGCTGATAGAATGTTGTTGTGCAACTGTATTGTTGACACTTTGCAAAAACTGAAAATCTATTTTAGCACATATTTCAAGCCATCTGTGTTTGCCAAATAACACTTTGAACAGATACCTGTTATTTGCTTGCATAATATACAATTAACTAATCCAAACGCACTGAGCTCCTCAGGAGTTTGTCAAGTTATGGATAATGGCCTTTGCTGCTCTCTTAGATGAACAACTCTGCAGTAATACACCCACTTTTGATCCCAGTCTTTGCTCCACTCATTTCAGCAGAAGCAGCATCAGGCTGAATGCAATACCACTGAAATTTAGCAGAACATAAGCTCAACAGCTTTGGATGAGAGGTAAAATAAGAGCAGAAGTAAGTGAAAAGAAGCACAGTGAGAGGAGGTTCTAAACACCAGGAAAGCAGACTCAGGAGTTTAACTAAAAATTAATAATGAAGCTTTAAAACTTACCTGTGCAACCAGTTGTGCCTTTCTTGCCTGAATATCCCATGTCACAGTGACAGATAAATGAGCCTTTTGTATTCTCACAGGTTCCACTCAGACAGATGTTTGGATGCAGATCACACTCATTAACATCTAAAAAACCACCATGAATTAAGATTTATTAAATACAATTCTGAGAAAAATCTCTTTAGATAAGAATTTTGATACAAGGAAAGGTCTACATATGCAAAGAAAAAACTGCTCATGGTAGTTATTCCTTACCTAGGAATACATTTTGAGATCTGGGGTGACAGTGCTATATTACCACATCTGCATTAACATACCTTTAATGCCAGCTTTTCTTAAAAATAGGTGCAGTTCATTATCCAAAGAATGATTATGATTATTGACAATTTCTACATATATGTATGTGTGTGTGTATACATTTACGAATGCATGCATGCATTGTCTAGTTTTGTCAGACATTTCTGCCCAAAGAGAAATGATACTCTCAAGACTTTTAATTCAAACATGAAAATGTGGTTTTGGAGATACGCTGTTTCAGGCCTCTGCTCTACCAAGGTACAACACTTCCACATAGTTTTGTCTTAGAGACAAGTTTAAATCAGCACTGGTGATTTATCTTGCTAGAAACTTTCCACAGCATCATCCACTTCCTTTCTCACTCTTTTATCTGAGCTGCACAAAAACCTCACTGGAAGAGGACCCAAAGATGCAATGCCATAGATCATCATGTTTGCACCCTCAATCTACAGGGATATACAGAGATTGCACTTGCATTTGTGCAATGGGGCTGGTTCTGTGGTCAGGTGACCAAAATTAGGAGGTAAGAGCAATACTCTTTAAATATCATTGTCTGTCTATTTGGAAAGATTGCCTTAATAAATAATTTTTCCGTGTTTAATGCAGATTGGAATAAATGTGCTTGCACTTACCTATGCAAGTCTTCATGTCTTCAGATGCCATGAATCCATCGTAGCAAAGACACCTGTATTCTCCAGGGATGTTTGTACACTGGCCTCCATCACAGATGTTAGGATTGTCTTCACACTCATCGATATCTACAGGGGAAAATCAGATTAAAATATGTTACCTTTATGCAATGCAACCAACCATTGGCACGGCAAGAAAGCATTTTAATGCTCTGATAAACGTGGTGAAGACTGAATCCTTGCAAATAACTGAGCAGTACATTGCAAAACTGTCCTGATGAGTAAACTCCTTGTCTCCAGCTAAAGTCAGTGGCAAAACATTCCCTTCTGACTCAAGTGGGAACAGGAACCAACTTTTGCCCCAGAGAAAAGATCCCCAACGGAACCTTTGTCACACCACCAGGCCACATATAATTGGGGATTCTTGGACACAGTCCATCATTGTTGAAATCAATGGAAGCTCTGAAGTCAAATTCAGTGAAAAAAAAGATCAAACTTTACAGAGCTTAAAAAAGCCATCATACATGCAAAATACCTCTACAGAGCTCAAGGGTGGTGACAAACTGGAAACAGTTCAACCCATGATGGGAATAAATACAGTACATACATTTACTTCACTAAGAGATTTTTATGGTCTTTTTTAGCATTTCAGTTGACTGGCCAGGCCAGCCATATAGTTACAACCTCTAGGATGAAAACTTGTTTTCTCAGTTGATAAAATTGCCATCACTGATTGGAGCCGAGCTGCAGAAGCAAATACTTTATTATATTAAGGCAACCATGCTAAGTTCTGGAATCTTTCAGAGCCCCTGGGGTTGTGGTAGTGCTCCTTGTAAAAATCCCTAGAATCTTCCTGTGTCAGCACCAACACAGACCAGCAAGAGCAAAAATCAGAAACTCTGCCGAGTGACACCATGGGAAAAAAATCAGCACAAAAAGGACAAGATTCAGGAATCCTCTCCAAGAGAAAGGGTGTAACTCATTATCAGAGCAGTCTATTGTGGATTGCAGTAATTATGCAGCTGCAGAAAATGAACTCACATTAATTTAAAATATTATGTTCATTATTCTGCTGTATTTCTAGCAGCTAGTGCCTGTGTGGATACACAACTTCTGCAAGGAAGAAGGCTGACCAGTCCCTGTTTATCTTAACAAGCAAATAATGTTGGCATGGACATTAGCCTGAAAATGTTAATTTGGAATGGAATTTGAATTAACATGCAAAATTAAGCTCTAGAAATGGGAATAATAATGACAGAAATAAAGAACTTTATTTACGAACCTGTCACTGTACCGATTTCACAGCTGGGGGAAAATCAGCTGACAAAGAACCTGTTGTTTCTCCTAATTGAGCTGATTATTTATGCATAACCTCACCAATTCAAACCTGACCTACTACTGAACTGCACAGCATTCTTACCAGCTCAATTATCAGGAAATATATTCTGTGATGGCTTCCAGCTTTGTGTGATGTTAAAGATAAAAGACATGTTCACACAGAGAGAAAACTGAAAATGTAAAATAGGTGTTTCACAACTGCAGGTCACAGTCCTATCACATCTTGTAGCATGCACAAACACCTAACGGTGTAAAAACAGATATTTAGGGCAATGAAAAGGAAGTGTCATAAATTATTTTTATTCTTATTGGGTTGGGCAGAGGCAAAACTTTAGCATGTGGATTTTGAATATTCACCAGATGATTGCATACATAAATAACATCTTTTCAAGAGAAGGAAGCAGCGTTTTCAATACTAATAGGGTAGTGAAGGTGACCCCCCACATCTCTGGATGTATTCTCAGATTTGACTTGACATCCAAAGATGTCTGGTGTTTCTGCTATTTAAACCTTTTAATGTGTGGCTATTGCACTCAAGTCCTTATTAGAGGAGAGTAAAATGAATAGCTAATCGTTATTACAGCTGCCCTGTGAAGGAAATTCTATTTTTCAGAGTCAAGGCTGGATACAGATATGTAGAAATTCTCAATTAAGGTAAGATCTGACAACAAACTTCCATGGACATGTTTAGGGACAAGCTAATGTGTGAACAAACCACAGAGAATCCGTCCCCTCCCCACAGCAAAGGCAGACGCTTCCGTTGTGACTTTGAGAACGGAAGGATGACAGTTTCCTATTCCAAAGCCTTTATTTTAATATTCAGGAAGGTGCTCAAAATGATCAGTTCTGGTTTGGGGTTTAGAGGTGTGTTTGGGTGGCTAAGGACAAGGGGGAGTACAGCACAGAACTGTTTCCAGCCAGCAGATTTGAGAGCCCAAAGACTGTCCAAGTGCATACTTGGGTCATTTGGTCCCCAGTCAAGTCAAGAAGATGAAAACAGAAAAGTGGCTCAGACACCCTGCTCCCCTCCTCCTCCCTTCCCTCTCATGTCACTCCAATCCTCTCGCTGGGTTTAGATTCTGGCTGAGGCACAATTTCGATCAACTGGTTTTATTTTTGCATTGAAAAAGTGCCCCAAACACCAATGTTTGGGCAAGGTTTTGAAAAAGCTTGCCTCTTCTAGAAACTTGAGCTAAAGCAAACTACTTCTAATCTAAATATTTTAGGTTTTAGGGGTCAATCTGCACTCTTTCTAGTTGAATTCTTTCTTTGAATGAGGGTCTGATACTTGCTGAAGGCTGGCTACTTTGCATCTTTCTGACAGAGCAAGCCACAATGTGGGGAAAAACTACATTTTACTGTGCTAATTTAGGGCTCTTTTATCTTCTGGAATGGTAGTGAGTAGCCTCAGGGTAATTGAGACCCTGGTTCGAGGTCTATAAATATTTACAAATTCTAAATGTGAGCGCTCTATTAATTCAGTATAGAAAACTCTCCATTTGTTCAACCATAAAGGCAATTCTATTCCAAGGGATTAACCCTGTTCTAATTCTCATGCTCTTCAAGGAGCTCTTGGATGGAATTGGCAAACAGCTGGCAAATATTCACATGCCTCATCAGGCCAGTGGCTGTGAAGCAAGAAGTAAGAGAAAAGTAGGGTAGAATTCTCTTTCCAGTAACCTATGTGGAAATCACCAAGTGCAATTCACTTCCTGGGATTATGAATCCCAGACTCCCAAAGGAGAACACCCGGCCATAAGAGAGCTCTGAACATTTTCTCACAAACCCTTTCAAGAGTGCAAAAGACCTGTTTCCTAAGAAAGATTTATACTATTCAGATTTCAATTTCTCTGCAAGTCAATCAGCTCTGAAGTAATGCAGCATACTTGGTTTGATTAAACAAAGAATTAAAAATAGGAATTTTCTTGCTTGCTTAAGAGCAGATACCACACAACCACAGAACAGAGCAGTCAGCTTCTTTTCTAGCACCTCTGTCTATCCTCTCTCCAACAAAACCATACAACACATGTGCACACCATTTTGGCTTCTGTTCCTGATAATTTTTAAAATGGTGTTCAACCTGTTTTGGATTTGGATCTAATATACCGCCTTAAGGGGGAAAATTTATCTCATATCGAAAAAATTACAGGTTTTTTGCTACTAAAATCAGAATCAACTTGTACACTTTCTGAAATTATGAAGAATCAATTCCCTTCAAAGCACTTCTTTCTGCAGTTGCTCAATTCTGATACTTTGGAGATATTTACTTCAGAAAAAGAACTTCACTTTCCATTTATTTTCTTTTTTTAACAGTGTATTTGTTACAATAGCTTTAATCTTAAAAAGAAGCTCCATTTTTAAACTATTGAAATAAACCCTTCAAGCAGAAAAGTTCCCAAAATCTCCCTTACCAGTGCATGTCCTGTGGTCTGGCATGAGTGCAAAGCCTTGTTTACAGCTGCATTCATAGCTGCCCTCTGAGTTTGTGCAGAAGTTCTCACAGCCACCATTCATTATACTGCACTCGTCGATATCTAAAAAGGAGAAAATCACAGTTAAAACCCACAATACCTCTTACCTTAAAGCACATTTCAAGGACACACTTTGAGTCAGCTTTCCAGTACAGCATCAATCCAGAATCTACACGTGGTGTTTGCACATTATTCAAGTGTTTGCAAAGGTAGGCACTGGGATGGATGTCAGGCAAACCAGGGATGGAAAGAGATGATACCTGACTGCATTTACAAACACTTCTGTGTTTCTCCTTCTACATACAGAAATAGCACTGTTGAGTTACTACAGTATCATTAGGGCAACAAAGTTTTTGTAAGGATCAGGGTAAAAAACTACTTGGCAGAATTAAAGCCAGTGGATTTTTCATGTATTTCCATGGCACAGTAGAAGGAGTGGATGCACTTGAACCACATGATTCTATTTCATGGTCCAGCAGGAAAGATGATTTTGAATTAAATACGTAACTAATCTAACAAGTTACTGCCTCTTAATCATCAAAGTCTGAAGTCTTGGGGCATTTAAAATAGCACGAGATTTTATGCATCATGATTGATTTGCTAGAGAAAATAATCTGTTACTCAGCTAAGTGCAGCACTACTGTAACTTCATTCATTTCTCTCAAAAATGGATGTGCATGTTTTGGAGGTTTTGCATACTGTTTTGACAAACTGTAATAGATTTTTGGAATCATGGTTAAAAACGACTTTATACAACTACTAAACTGAAACAATTGTGTGTGTTTTGTGTTCCCTGTTTGCCAGAGCTCCTGTGCAGGTTTTGTCCTTACCGATACAGTACAGCTTGTCTGGTGTGGACTGATACCCAGGGTTGCAAGCACACTGATACTTTCCAATCAGGTTGACACAACGGCCGTTTCGGCACAGGTTGGTGCTCAGCTCACATTCATTGATGTCTGTTGCAGAAGAAAAAGAGGAACACATTTTAGTCCTGAAAATGATACAAAAGCAAACGCTGTAAAGGCACAGCACAAGAGTGGTACAAAACGCCGTGCACAATCTTGATTTTGCCCACACGTCTCACCTACACATGCAGAGATATTTGGTGATATCTGATGGCCTGGAGGACAATCGCACTGAAAACTTCCCTCTGTGTTGATGCAGGTGCCACCTCGGCAGAGAAGGGGATTGCGCTGACACTCGTCGATGTCTGTGGGGACAAGGGGAGGCACGTCACTGCAGGGCCAGCACATCCCTCACCACAGCCCACCCCAGCACCCTCTGCCTTGATCAACCCCGCAGCCTGTCCTAGAGCCAGCCATCCCTTGCACCACAGTGCAGTTGGAAAAAATAAATCAATTTGAAAAGGCTTCTTCTAAATTTTAATTTACTTAAACTTCAAAGTTCAGGGTGGTGTCCCACTTAGCAAAACGGGGATTGTGGGGATAAATTTAACATCCTAAAATCCTGTCCCTTTGCTTATATATGCTTTGGCAACCTGCAGAAGCAGCAAATTCATGTTTAAATTTAGCTTTAATAAGGCTCACAAAATGAGAGAGACCTAAACCCAGGCACAATCAAACCTTCAAAAACCCCCCAAATAAACCACGCCTAGCATACGAGCACATAGCATACTACTGCACATCTAAGGTCTATAAAAAACATACCCATGCAGTTTTTCATCATCATAAATCCACTTTCATAGCCTTCAAAACATTCACACTCAAAGTCTCCAGGAGTATTGACACAGATGCCTTGGCCACAAAGATCGGGAGAGATGCGGCATTCGTCGATATCTGCAACACAAAACACATTCACAGCATTTTCAAACGAGGTCAGTTTTTCCTTTTCAATTCAGAGCCACGAGAGACACATCCATGCAGTTTACCTGTGCAGTTCCTCTCTTCAGAATCAAGGGCAAATCCACTGTCACATCTACACTTAAAACTGCCAATGGTATTTCTGCATTTTCCATGGGTACAGAGGCTGGGGAACATTTTGCATTCATTGATGTCTGAAAATGAGATCGTATGGACATATGATGTTACCATTTCATACAAAAACAGTGCACAAAAGAGCAATGCTGACATCAGAGCTCATCCTTTTTCATGACAGTGACCCCTCCTTTTGGGAAAATTAGTCCACACTACATAAACTGACACTGACTCCCCCCTAACAGTGCTGGAATTGCTGAGAACACGTTCTTTCACAAAATTAGCACTACTCTCCCCTTTGTCCTACAGGATCTGATCTGCAGCTCAGTAAGATTTCAGTGGACAGAGGACCCAAGGCAAAGAGAGCTTCCAAAAGAATCACTCTGTCTTCTGATTTCTGAGGAAAAAATGTGACTTCATGAGTCACAGAAAACATAATGAGCATAAATAAAAGCACATGTCACTTTTCTTTATGGATAATAATGGCTTAGTAACTGTTTATAAAACCAAGGCTGAAACTAACAACAGCAACTGTCATTCACATGTATTTTCCCCTCATTTCAGACTTCATAATGTTTAGTTTTTGGGTAACTTCTGACATTGTTCAGCTTAACCCCACTGGAAAGACAGCTTTCAGCACATGATGCTAGGGTGTCACTGTGTGATTCCCATTTAATGCTGGAAGTTTACCAACAAGAGTCATAATGTGACTTGGTTTACAGTAAATAAAATTCTGCTGAATTGAGCCATCATCTTGGAAGCTATTTCCTCTACTTCTCCAAGTAGCTTCACAAGAAATTCCCAAAATTATTCACCATTTCTTGGTTGTTCCACAGCAGAATTAAAGTTATTGCACCCTTCACAAGTAAGGATTGCTCTTTCAATACATCCAAAGCTGACTGCCCAGTTTGTTCCAGTTCTTGTACTATGAGATGCCAGGAGGCAAAGTCAGGCACAATTTAACCTCTCTAGTGAGAGACACACATTCTGTGTTCTGAGGCTGCAGTATTATATGGCATTTAATGGTCTGTAACACAAACTAAATTGTCTTGTATTTCATTTGAGCCTTAGACGCCATGAAATCTAACTGGATTTTCAAACATGCCTTAGGGTGAGTGAAGTGCCTATCACCGAAATTTTCAAACCCAGAGGAGCTGTCTGATGGAAGAGTAAAGTTAAAAGCCATCAGGATTTGCTGGCAATTAACCACCAACGGATCACATACCTTTAGAGAACGGCTTCCCACTTATCTCTATCTTCGTAGAGAACCCAGGTCCCCTTGGGCAAAGGGCTTCAAACTCAGGCGTTCCCCTGAGAGGACACTCCTCGCACTCGTAGCCCCAGGCTGCCCCCACGGAGCAGCAGCAGGCGTCCATGCGGTGCCGCCCGGGGATCTGGGAGGTGCACTGCTCGTCCTCGTGCTGCAGGTAGCAACTCTCCAGGCGAATGTCTGTTGGGCAATTGGACAACATGTGGAGAAAGAAAAGAGGAAATTTAGTTCACTGCAGAGGGGTTTTTTTTTCCAAAATCCCTTCACGGGACAGTTTGCTCCATGTTTTTGGGGACTCGGAGGAGCATACCAAGCTCACTGCATAATCCCTAACAGCAAAATATTAACGCTAAACTCAGAAATTAACAGTTGAAGTAAGTTTAAAGCACTACTCTGAAAAATGGTGCTCAACATTTGAAGCAAATTTTGGATCAGAAAATGATTTTAAACATCCCAGCATGCCTTACTCACACAAGGCCTTTTAGTTACTACAAGCTATGCCTTTTTCAGAGACAAACCTTGGGCATTTATTGTCATAAATGGACAAAGGTGCTCTGGGTGGGCAGCACACAAAACTTGGATATTCTGTTGCACCCTCCATCAAGGTGCATGGTGTGGCCAAGTCCCAGGCCACAATGGTGTGTCCTCCACTATTCCAGCCTTTGTGGAAGGTGGTTTCAGTGGGGCTGCAGATGAAGTGCTGAGAGCATGGATGATCTGTAGGGATTTGTCAGATGAACAATCTGGAATCAATGCTATTCAGCAGGGAGCACATGGTAATGGGCTTTAGCTACCACCACTGGAATCTGTTCCTATTCCAGCTGAACTAAGTTCATGTCCCTGACTAATTCCATTTGAAAAATGGGCAAGAATACTTTTCCTTACTTGTTAGAAAACATGCAGTGCATAGATGGTCACTGCATAGATCTGCTCTTCCCTAGCAGACCTGTACATGGAATTAATACCTACCAAGACAAGTCCGTCCAGAAGCATCTAAAGTCATTCCATTGGGGCACTGGCAAACAAACGATCCCAAGGTATTGACACACTGCCCATTTGTACAGACTCCAGGAAACACCTCACATTCATTAACATCTATTTAAAAGGAAAAAAAGAAGTGAGTAAGAGTAATCACTAATATGCTAAACATGAACAAATTAGCAAAAATATAAAAAATAATAACATTCTAATGTTTTTAGGATAAAATAAAAAACCACAGCAGTTTACACGGCCTGAAAAAATTAAAAATATTTACAATTCCCTAAACAAATCAGCCAGAACCAATTAATTACAGAAAACTGCTGATGACCAGAAACAATACATGCTGCTATTTGCCATTTCTACATATACTGAAATTAAACTCAAAAGTAACAGAAAAGGGAGGGGTGTTTAAAAACTATATCCATTTTCATACTCACTGTGGGCCAGATATTTGAAGCAAATGGGCAAAGAAAGACCAAGGTAAGTGCAAAGTGACATTATGCATTATTCCAACTAGATTCAGTATTTTTTAAAGATTTTTGAAAATCCTCTCTATCTGCATGTCTGGAAACTACACCACCATTTGAAATGTGGCCCTATGGCCTTGCCAGCAATTAGCACCTTTACATATATATTAAAATAACCTCCTTACAACTACACACAGGGTTTAACTTTGTTGAGTAAGAACTGTATTTCTATACTTAAGAGGCAAATTTAGCACTTTTGGGTAAGGATATTTTGATGATATGCATTAGCTTGGCTTGAGCTTCAATAAATGTTTAGTAATCTAAGTGTGAGGTCCTCCCACCCATGTCCTTTGTGGAAAGCATCTGCTTCACGACTGCCTTTGGGAAGAAGCCTCCAGCATTAAACATGGCTCCAAGATGAAGCGTGACAATTTTTAAGACAGGAGAGGATAAGAATAAGAAATGGAAAAAGAATGACTGGCAAACTGTAGATGAATGCTCATGTATGGAGTAACCAAGAAGTGGGAAGGTTGGGCTGGTTCGACCTCCAGACAAAATTCCTGGTGGAGAGAGGCTCTGCATCTCTCAAACCTCATGGAGCACGATGGAGGAGAAACGCTGGGGGGCAAATCAGTGGCCTCTGCCCTTGAACAGATATTGTAAATTGACTGGAAGGTATGAAGTAAAGCCAGTGGATTATTAGAAACCACTGAAACACTGCTCACGGCCTGTGAGCGATATTGCAGCTGACAACTCCAGGGCTCACCCGTAAACGAGAGGAATGCTGCCAATTCAGTTTGCTTATTTCCTTGCACAAGATCTATTACTCATTTTACATGGGCTGTGTATGGGAGAACTGACTATCACCTTTTGGGAACTAAACTTACTCCTGTCTCTAACTTGCCAGTAAATTTCCTAGAGACCTTTCCCTGTCTTGAAAAATGCTTACATTGGTTGAAAACCAAGTAAGGCTTCATAATGTTACAAGGAAGGGAAACTACTCTGAAAAACCTGGGGCTATCCAGGTCCCATTGAAATGAGAAAGATTAAAGCGTGTAATAGATGTAATCCGATGTGCTGGTAAAGGAAATGCTGAAAGCAGTTATGTCTGTATCTTGGAAGGATAAACTTTCCATCCCAGCAGTGTTGAAAATGTTCTAAGACTTTCCTTGGGAAGAGAGATAGGTGGGCCCACTTTTTTTTTTTCTTTTCTTTCACTTACACACTCCACAAAGTGTTGCTGAGGTCAGATAAGTCATGTACAGTGGGTCTGCAGCACAGACGTGCCAAGGTATTCAGTCATCATTTGGAAAGCAAAGAGTATGTGTGAGGGTGTTCCTCTTTTCTTTTTTTTTTTTTTTTTTTTAAAGGCAAAAAAACAATGTTTCTTTATGGAAGCTACATATGGGAGTAATTTTTAAAAAATATTTTAACTGCAGTGTCATGTCAGATGTTGTCAGTCAGGATGACCCACAGCAGTTTGAGACTCTCTGAGCTTCTGCATATTATGTAAATATGCAGTACTTTTCCAGGGGTTCAAATCAATTCAAACAGAGATGAAATAGGGTGGGACCTTCAATTCTCACAGAATAGTATAGAGTCATCTCATACCAAGCAAAAAACTACACATTTAAAATATCTTTAACCTTTTCTTTAACCAAAGTATAACTGTGTCCTGATGCTGGTTGTTTTTTTTTTTTTTCCTTTTAATAGGACAGTGAAAATATGTTTTGGAATGTGTAAGATTTCATATAACATTGTATGGGAGAAAGCCAAGATTAGGGGGAAAAAAAAAAAAGAAAACCAATGTGAACTACAGTCTTTGAACATTTTTTTTCTAAAGCACAGCAATGGCTTATCATAGCACTGTATTATGCCATGTTTTGTAGTATATGTAAGACACATACTTGGTAAAAACAGGTTACTCAGTTAACAGTGTTTGAAGAGAAAAAACCACCTCCTTATACTGGTAGACATTATATTTGCAAGTGTGTACTTTGAGATAAACTGTGAGCATGGAGGAATGTTAAACAAACTGAAACTGAATTCATCCCTGACATAATTCCAATGAAGTCAATGGAACAACACGAGGTAAGAACTTGGCATAGTGTTCCTCTATTCTAAATTAACCACTTAAATCAAAACACTGGCATTTTTTCATTCAAGCTCTGATTTATGTTAAGGCAACAATAAATACCTTCACACAATGTTCCTCTTATTCTTGAATATCCCTTTTGACATATTGGGTCTGTAAAACAAACAAAAGTGAAGTTTCAGAACACTAGAGTCTAAAACTCAACATTAATTTATTGTGCAAAACTGATCATGTGAACCATTATCTAGTTTATTGCTATGAGAAGTCTGAGTGCTTAGACAGTATCCCAGTATTTTCTGAAATAATACAGAGATAAGATGGGGCAACTACATAAACTGTATAGAGTGTCAGCCTTTATCCTCTTTTGCTTCCCATGTGTCTCAGCTAGCTAACCCAAAAGTGGTTATGATTCCTGCTTCATTCGAACCAATTAATTCATTTCACTTGATCACAGCACATTACAACCCTATTCACCATGGGTGAATGAGGATGAATTCTGTTAAGATACACAGAATGAAACTAACCAAAGATTTGAGCAAACTAGCAGCTTTCAGGATATAGAAATAACAACCCACACACATTTCTGCATTCATCAGCTCATCCCTGGGTTCCCAGCTCATCCCACAGTTCAGTAAAATTATCAAATGAATATGCAGCAACCTCAACCCATTTCTTGATCAACTGTATGAGTCTCCAGGTCATCAGTTAATCTACAGAGTATAATAACAAGGGCTACTCCCTCTCCTCCCTCCATTACCACACCAAAGATCCGTTTGTTGCGAAAATTTCCTTGGGATCTCTGGGGAACGTGCATTTATTGCTACATCACTAGGAACTCCAGGTCACTAATTATGACCAACCATGCTAAAGTAAGGCTGCAAGTTACAGACTGTGGGTGTGGTCCCTTCCCTTTAGTGCTTAAACTTGTAAAGTATTTACTGTAAAAGCCAGTTAGAACCTTCTATAGCTCCATGCTACCTCTCAAGTATTAAGACTTCTCTTTTTTGGGACTGAATAAGGAATGACGGCTTGATAATAGAACAGTTGAAGTTATTTGTCTACCCTGTGCCCAACTTCTATGACAATAATCTGGACCAACCTCAGAGGAGGAAAAGTCCCAGGTCCCTGAGGAAAATGAACAGCCTTACCTCGTTCACATGGTGTACATGGGCTTCCCCAAGCAGCCCCTAGTGAGGAACAGCACTGGGACTTCAGAGTTGCTCCGTTGATATTTATTTCACACCTTCCATTCACTATGTTCTGCCAACAGGTACCCTTGACAGTTTCTGTTTGGAAAAAACCAATGTATTTTCATGCAGATTCTCTAGCATTAGGCATTACTGTATTTACAAACACATGTGAACTTAACCATGAAAAAGAATCATCCTTTCACTATAATTTACCACATCAGAGCTAAATTTATTTCAAAATCTCTTAACTTAACCTCCTCTATGCTGGACTATAGCCTGAATTCATCCCAGCACAGAGCTCTTGCAAATCCTAGTTTATAGTTATTGTCCTAACAGGGAGTATGCCAATACCATTCAAGATTTGAGTCCCTGCATTTATTATGACTCAGATTAGGGGCACATGCAGAAGAACAGAGTAGATACGAACCCTTGCTACCTCTTCCATTATTTTGCTAGATCCCCCAGTCTGGATATTGTCCCATAAAGGGAGTGGCAGGAGATAGCTAAGGATCAGACAGCTGTAGTCCTACAGTTTTCCTCACTGACTAGACAAGAGCTATAAATTACTGTCCCAACAGAACAGGCAAGAAAGGAAATGATGAGCCCACAGAGTATGTGAATCACAGCATTGTCTGTGGATGCTCTTGAGCTGGTCTGGACTGTGCATAACTTGTTCATGCTCCATCTCAAATAGAAAATTGTTTCCAGACAGCAGATCCTAAATAGAACATGTTCACCTTAATACAGGTGAAACTAAGGAGGTGAGCACAGACCTGAAGGACTAGTCTGAACATTTCTGTGTTGGTTAGAAAAAATTTTCACCTCTTTCAAATTTGGCATGGAAGCACACCAAGCTCCCAAGTGCACTTTGTGCACCCATAGGAATGGTGAAAACAAGCATTTTCTTAACATTGTTTCTCTTAGTTTTCCATTATATTTATCTACATAAGTTATTTTAAAGTATTTTCTAAACCTGATGTACAATGTCCACATGTCACTGGACATCTTTAACCAGCAAACATAAAATCTTCAGAAGCATAAATACCTATGCAGATGGTTCTGGTTGGATCCAAAGTACTTTCGGGAGAACATTCACAAATGAAAGAGCCTGGTGTGTTTTTGCACACTCCATTAACACAGGGGTTAGATTCACATTCATCAATATCTAGAAAAGAAACACACTGCTATTAGTGCCAGAAAACATTAAGAAAAATACATATGGCTCTTTTCAGTTTAGGAAAAAGGGGACGAAGCTTTCCTCATAACCAGTCTTCCCGATATTCTTCTTTTCTGTTACGAAACTCTTCACAACAGCCTAACAACCCATGTGTCTCAAGGACACACTAACACATTAGAACTGTCTGTGGCTCAAAAAGGGTTCAAACTAAGAGCCCTTTGGCTCTGCTCCTCAAAAAACAGATTTGTAAAGCTTGGTTTTTCTCACCCTTGGCACAGCGTGGGCTCACTGGTAGCAGTAAATAGGGAGAGTAAATACAGGCTGTTCCATGAGGCTACCTAATGGTTTCATTTTGGCCTTGTCTCTCCCCACTCTCCTACTTCCCCACAGAATTTATTTATGGTGATTTTTTTCAGTTTTACACATTATATCCCCATCAAGGTTCAAAGTATTTCTGGCACAATCTGAGAACAACCCAAATGAATAAAAACTAGGATGAAATGGTGCGTTCCCAATTACCTTCACATGTCTTTAGATCAGGAGTGTATACAAATCCTTTGGGACAGGTGCAGGTGAAACTTCCAGGGGTATTTCTGCATTGCCCATTGTCACAAAGCAGCATGTTCAGTGCACATTCATCAATATCTACAATGAAAATAAAGAACTTTTTAAGAAATAAAACATTTCTGGAATAGAAGTCAAGAATGAACTTCCCTCCAAGAGCCACATTTCAGAGGCGACAAATAGGGCAGGGGGATGTGGTATATGTGGAATAGGAATATTGGATTCTTTTTGTAGACAACAGGTTTGCACAAGAGCTTGTACTTCCTTTCCTCACATATTCACAGCGTGTAACAGTCACACCACAGTTCAAAATAAAGCTGGGAATCACACTTTCATCCTGCCTTTATTGTGGACTAGGCCTATGCAGTCTCTGAGTCCCTGCACAGCAGCCCCCACAGTCATGAAAGAAACAAGGAGAGGATTGGTTTGAAAAGGTTTGCTGATCATCCTGGTCTTTTAAGTCACCATTTTTTCCAAGCTGGCTCTGAACTGTCTTAGATGTTATGGTTAACAAGGCTAATGTAAGTCTACACTTGCTTCAGAGATGAAAAATTTAAATAGGATTGCTAGTGCTAAACTTCAAGAACCCTGAGGAAATGTCTGGAAGAACTGTGGTCATTAGAGAGAAGTTGCAAGAAGGTGGCAATGGGCCATGAATAGCAGGTGAAGACCAGGAGAGACCCAAAGAGCAGGCGGGAACAATTGGCCAAGTCAGAGAGGCCTCAGAAGGTGTTGAGAGAAGTTGGGAAGACTCAGAGGGTCAGCGCAGCAGCTGGGAACAGCAAGAGTGCTAGGAAAAGGAGGGAGACTTGCAGAATAAAACAGACCATGTGGGAAGCTTCACCGGAGTTCAGAAAAATTGAGAGAGGGCCAGGTGGAACATTATGGGAGAATGGGAAACAGCTGTGATGGAGCATGGATGTGGGCTACAACAGGGTGGGCTGGGGAGCATCTGGAAAACTCACAGATGGACTGGGAGAAGAGATGCCATCAGCTACAAGCAAACACTGGAATGGGACATGGATAATTAAAGCCAAAGAAGCAAATGGGAAAATGGGATGAATTACAGTGTGATTTTTATCTAAGAAAGATCAACTTTTTTTTTTTTTTTTTTTTTTTAAAGATAATGGATAGTTTAGACTGGGATAACACAGATGACTTAAGCTATTTAGGTTTAAGTAGAGAATACAGAACCCAAATAAAATTATTATGTAAGCTGGAGAGAATAGAAAGGAATTTAAGAATTTTAAGGTGGTTCCAGAGCTGGACGAAGGAGAGATTACAGTAGGATATATTAAAAAAGAGAATAATCATGATGAAGTGAGGATATTAGAAATGCTTTCAGGGATCAGTCTTGGGACCGGTCCTATAAAATATTCATTGTAATGCAGAAGTAAAAAATGAATGGAATCAAAAACCGTGGACAACACTAGGCTGTTATTACCAATACAGAGAATCAGGCAAGGCTAAATTAATCTTGACAACATGAACAAGAAAAATAAGATGAAATATAATCACCAACATTCAAAACTTTGCAATTAGGGACCAGTAACAATAACATGCTGGAAACCAGAACTCATCAGCTGAAGGCTAGTGAGAAAACTCTGGATGTAACTCCCAATTAGAGGTTGCCTTTGATCCCACAGTATAACACGTATTTGAGAAAAGACTAATGCACTCTAGAATCAGTTTAGGCAGAATATTCCACGGGGCAATGGAGAATTTCTGGCACGACTACACAAGGCACTGGTCAGACTTCATCAGAAAACTGTACACTGGTCAGATCAGTCATGTTCAAGAGAAGGCTGCAGCCTCTGCTTTTGTGAAAAGATTGGAAGTATAGATTTGGATAGTTCAGCCAACAGAGTTTGAGAAAGGATGTGATGATTCTTTATAAATACTTTGGGGATAAGACATTTCATACCAATGCAGTTTTTCCCAGTTGAGTCTACTTCATATCCAGGGTCACAAAAACATTTGTATGTTCCATGCAGATTCTCGCACCTTCCATTTGGACAGAGGTCAGGATCCAATAAGCACTCATTAATATCTACATAAAGGTAAAAAAACCCAAACGTCAGAGCCACTTGTTGAGGGCTTGCAGGGGTTAATTCTCCAAACTAGAAAAAGAAAGTTTCAATATCATTAACACTGGCTGCTCCATATTTATAATTATGTAGTTCTGATCAGGAAATTCACACCTAAATATTCACATTCAAGAGAAAAAAGCATCTCTTTAACATTGATTTATCTCTAGCCCACAGTAATTTAGGAAACTTTCAATTGTAGGTAAGAACTGGAATATTAAACTGGGGATCAGAGATTAGATTTAGAAAGGCCCATGTATTATTACTTGCCATATCTCCTGATTCATAGCATTTCCAGATGGCATCACTTGCCAAAGCATTAATATCTCTCCTTTCTGAGTGCTTTTCCCTATCTACTGCCAGCAAATCTACTAGTAAGCATTGGCTGACTTAAGAGTTTGAAGTTTCGCAGTTCCATGACTACAAAGCTTTTATTGTAATCATTTCCCTCTTCTCTGTAGTTAAACAAACCCTGGCCTATTTTGACTGATGAAAACATGAAGCCCAATGTTCAATATGGCTTTATTCTTCAGGATGATTTCACCCGAAATATGCAAATACGATTTACATATAAAGTCATGTAGGTAATGACACTTCTCATCAATTTGTCATTATTTTATAATGGCACTTACATACACTCCATGATGTAAAACAGAGGCCCCACAGGTGAAATGTCATGATCCTAAAACTCCATGGTCCATTCATTTCACCCTAAGCCTTTCTCCCATCCTCTTCTGTCACCATCCCCACCAGCATGGCTAACAAATCAAGGATATCAAGGTAACACTCTCAGACCAAAGTGCTACAGTTTGAATTAGGTGATCTTACCATTTCCTCCTGCAGTCATGCCAGTTCCACTGCTGCACAGAGCCTGATATTCAGCTGGAAAAAATATTAAAATACTTATTGGAATATTCTTTCTTAGCTCATTGCTTTCAGCATCACCATTTACACTACAGCAATTAATTATTCGAAAGAAGTAACATGCCTCCCAATTCTTCTGAAAATGTTAATAACCTCACAGTATTCTGAATCTGTGAAGCATTTTAGCAGATTCAGGGTCTGAATCTGCTTATGAAGATGGATGAGTAAAAACTTCACATGACAAAATGTGGCATTTAAGAACAGACATAAACTTCATGCTGGTCTTCCTTCACAAACGAACCATAACATAATCACAGCAAGATTCTCCAGAACTTATACATCCAAGTCCTTGCTCAAGGTGCATGTTCAAAGAGACCGGGAAACAGAACATTTTTTCCTATAAATCTGCCCCATATTTAACTCCATTTAGCAGGAGTGTCTTCATGAGTTCACAGAAGACCAAGGATATCTTATCCTTAAAAAAAATTAAATTAAAATACATGTCAAAGCTTCTCAAATGTCTCACTTACTGCTGGGTTCAAGTTCTTCTGAGTTCAGGATAATTAATTGCGTGAACTGAGAGCCAACTCAGCTTTAATTATTGCCATATAGGTCAATATTTTTCAATATATTTTCACTATAATAACATCCAAAATACTCACGCTGCTGAAATTAATAAATATTAAAAATATTTATGGAATTAGCTGTGTTCTCTTCGAGAAAATCCCATGCAACACCACCATTAACATAACCAGCAACTTAATATGAACCCTGGCCTGAACCAAATAATCCCTGTGGCTGCATGTGAAAGCAGACCTGCTCTGAACATGCATCAACAAAACCTGGTCTAGAATGGCAGAAACTTCTGCAAATTGATTCTGAGGAGCACAGAGGTCTTCCTTTCTGGAGTATTTTTCAGTCTCTCTGGTACAATGCTTCTCTAAGAAATCTTCTCCTTCCCTCCCCCACTGAGAGCCCAAAGAAATGCTACACTTCACCCTACATGAGACAGCCTTTTTTTGACAATTGAAGAGGTGAGGAAAACAAAACAGGAAAAACAGCTTACACACATGTAAATGTTCCAATAGAGTAAATCAAACATAACACAGAAATCAATGATGCAGAGTCCAGTATTTGAAGATGATTTCCACTCTGTACAATAAGAAGGGCCCACTAACATCACCAGAGGCTGCTGGAAAAGCTCTTTCCTATTTCACTAACACATTTCTGGTGTTTTGCTATTCTAAACAACACACCAAGTTATAAAATGGTCATCAGCAAGTTCCTGCTGAAGAGCTCACATCAGCTCTACCAGCCTAATTTGTTCCAAATGGTTTTGTCTCCCTAATGCTTTCATAAAGCTATCAGTTAAAACAGATTTAAAAAATAAATCTAGAATTATTTTTGCCTACAAAGCAAATACCATGCTAGTATGACATGCTTTTGAGCTACATATCAAATGGCATGCTTTGTTTATATGCAACAACAAATCTGCTGAGTGACAAGAAACACTTAACAAATTGAAGTTTCAAACCAGCTCCCTGCAGTCAGTCCCCTCCATGAAACCAAGGTCTCTTTAATTTACTGGCTCCAAGGCAAGGACTCTGACAGCAGAGTCTTGTTGGAAGAAGTGTTTTCCTGAAACACTTCTGCCCACTGGAATGGTTAGGATTGCTTTCTTGCCAGAGAGAAGTTATGTCCCAGGCAACTTCATTTGGTGGGGATTTCAGTGATAGACTCGAGTATTCCAAGAAATGGGACTGGACATTTGTCTGTGCATTGACTACCCAAAGGTGAGGTACTGAATAAACTACTTCAGATCACCTGAAGGATACAGGAGTCACGCAGCAAACATGTGACTGGCAGGTGTACATAAGGATTTGAATCTATGAACTAATCAAGTTTTTTCCATTAGTAACTGGAGTTAAAATTTATATTTTTCGTTATCTACATCTACCAAAATACAATTCATTGCCTAAAAATGTCCTGTTTGTTTTTAATGTGCATAACAAATCTGGACCCAGACACCGTAATTTACTGTTGCTTTAAAAAACTATCTCCTGTAGTCTTACAACACACAAAACAGAAGACTGTTCAAAATATGTAACACGTTATACAACAATTTAATCTCCTGATTGAAGTTGCAACGTTAATATAAAACTTTCTTTTACCTTCCTAAAAACAGTTTCTCAAGAGAAATCGTCAATGAGAAGATTGACCAGTGAACATGCCATACCTGAGTTTTGTGCTGGGCAGGGCTGGCAGGGCTCTCCAAAGGCATAGTCAGTGCTGGCACAGCAGCACTCTGACTTGGTGACTGCACCCGTTAATGGTCTCACACACTGTCCCCTCTTGTAGCCACCGTAGCACGTGCTTCGCATGTGTGTATCTGAGGGAAGAAAGCTCTCTTAATCCTGCCATAGCCAACTACCCTGCCATAAATTATGACAAGTATTAAATGTAGCTCGTGTGTCATAAACATCATAAAATAGCTGTCAAAGCAAAGTATCTTTCGCTATTTCCCTCTGCTTTTCAGCCACCTATAGCACCCCTGCTACTTGGGACAGGAAATTCTTCTTCCTCATGCTCCCAAGAATTCAGGCATACCAATAGTTACTGCATTTAATGACTTAACAGGCATTAGTGAACTACTAGGCCAACAATCAGTTCTTAACCTTGAACTAGTGAGAAGCTATGAGGAAAATGGACAGTCTTTGCTCTTTCTTTGCTTGTAAAAACCCAAGGAAAAGTCATTAATACTATTCCAGTACATAAGACTTCAGATGTTTATGTTTTCAGGTCCAGGGGTGATTTTTCTCTTTATTTAAGAACTGGCCCATAAATGGCTGTCAGGCACATTAGTATTTTATAATCAAACACTGAGCTTGTACAGAAATGGGAAGAAAATTGAGTACATCCCACGTCAAAAAGAGGTGACAGAGTAATTAAATCTTTGAGCTCACTGACAAATGAAGAGTTTTACATTGAAAGAAACAGGGCAAATTCTCACCTGTTCAGAACTGATACAGCACTAGGCACCTCTACTCTGTATGGTCTACCTGACCTTGTGATTTGACCCACACTTTTTTTCTCTTTAAATAAAAAGGAAATGAAAAGGGAGCAAAATGGGCTGTTACAGTAAACATCCCAGAGCTATTAGTATCCACTATAACCACTACCCACCATTCCATGAAAAAATGGTAAATTCTACATTCAAACTCGATCTGTCCATCAGTCTAGCATTAATGCCTTAACCTTGGTTAATTGTGACTCCATCAGGTTTGTCTTACCAACACAGACACGTCCATCCAGTCCTACTGCAAGGCCAGGGAAGCATTCACATCTGAAAGAGCCATCAGTGTTCACACAGCGCCCGTTCATGCATATTCCATCTGTCTCACACTCATTGATGTCTGTTGGAGAACAGAATGAGCTTTATTAGAAGTTAAACTACACAGTGTTCAATGCCTGGCTGAAACTTGCACTTGTGCAGCTTATTTTCAATGTATCCTATAGAAAAATATCAAGGGTAAGTGGAAAGTAGTTCTAGCAAAGATTTTGTTGTTAGGAATAATGATGAATTTGTTCTTTGAAATAGAATAAGAAAATGCCAAATTCAGGAGAAATAAGCAGAAAAAAACAATTTTGCTCTCCTTGGAGAATAAAAGGGGCTACATTTTCCTAACTTGCTCCCGAGAGGTGCTTGTTCCGATTTAAGAGTGATTCAGGAAAAATCATAATTGGAGGAAGGAGGAAACTGTGGCTGCTAAGACAAAGGACTTGTGTGGTATATAGCAGGACATTCCCTTTCCATATTAACAGTTCATGCTGTAAGAAATCAGTCTAAACAGTAAATTAAATCTTTCACCCCCCCACAAGGTGCCTTCACAGGGCCACCAAAGAATCTCCTCTCCTCCTGCTGTGGGCTCAGTTTCTGGAAGCACATCTGAACCTCCCCAGCCAGTCCCTGTCTCTCTGGCAATCTGCATGACAATTGGGTTTTCCTATCGGATGCTCATTACAGCCCATTTTATAAACTTTAAATGAACAGACTGCACTCCAGCTTTGAAAGGAATTTGTTAATGATTCGAGCCCTGAGCAATTGCCCAGCACAAGCCACCATCTCTGCCCAACAATGGCACGTTGAACAACAAGGCCCATAGCAATGAAATTCAGGAACGAAGCCTTTTAATATTAGACTATCACAAAGGGATGTTAAATTAGTAAAAAAACTATATAGGCTGTGTATCCTGCTAATAGTAAGATCATTCTCTAGATGCAGAGAGCGTATCATCATTTTAGAAGTGATAACGAAAAGGAGTGTTTAAAATATTGTTTGGAAGTATGTATAACCTTTATAAAATAATCACTTCATAACAATTCTCCATACTATATACAAGAGACAGCGTGTGTGATAATTTCCTTTTTTCTGACCTTAAAAGGGCAAATTGAGAGTGAAACACCTCTGTGTTTTACTTAGTTTGTGTTGTTTGGCATAAAACACGGCTTGTAGGATCCAAGATTCCTTTTTCAAACTGTATTTTAAAATAAAAGCTATATTTAAGTACATGGGCTCAATTCATTTCTACTTCATCCTGCAATCTTTTGTTCTGTTTCAGACACATCTTAAATGCTTTTCCCACTTTAAACTTAGTCCTTACTCAGTGTGGATAAAAATGGAGTTGGGATTCAAAATGAGCCCATACTATTTAATGGTGTAGACAGTTATTTTGGGGAACAACACTGAACTCCTATGACAGATTCTCCTACAAGCAAAAAAAAAAAAACAAACCCAACTTTCCTTTTTTAAGGTTATTTATAGAAACAGAAAGGCAAAGTTACTTCTTTCCCGTTTCCTGTAGTTCATTTTGAAAAAAAGATTTTGTAAGCTAGCAAAGGGTGACGTGTGCCATCTATTTTCTTTTGCACCAATTTACGAATGTGTTGGAAATGCTGCTATGGATGCTTTTTAGAAAGGTAAAGTGAATCACTTAAAATGCTGAGAATCAGCTGAAAACCCGGTTCCTGTAAAGATGGGTAAAAAGCCTCTGCTTTTACCAGGGCTGAGATTCCATGGAGTAAATCAACTTCACACACAGGCATAAAGTCCAAATTTCTAACCTTGAGAACTCTCCGCTGTCTTCTGTGGTAAAAGTCACCATTTGGACAACTTAAAATACACTCAACCTGGTTCTGGAAAACCAACTAATGGCTTTATTCTCCATGTTCACTGAGTTTTGCCTTTCTGCTTAGTTTGCTTAGCAGTACTAGCTGGGTACACAAAGTTCTCCAATTTTAAGCAGGAAAAATTTACTCAGACTACTAAAGTACCATTTTCAATTGCCTTGCAATGGCTTTCAATTCAGGGAATTCCTGTTTGATCTAAAGATGAAACAATGGACGGAACAGAAATAATTCTGCCAGTCTGATACAAGTGTTTCTGAAAAATCAAGCAAATCATCATCGAAAGCAGCTAATGGTGAATAAATTTAGCATGTCTTGTATTTCAGGGAATATACAAGGCTATGGTGTAACATTCTTTTTTGGCATGTTATTTCAGGAAGTCTAAGTGGAATTTTTTACCAGACAGCCAAGCATATGCCCTGTACTTATACTTAAATTCCAATTTTATGGAACTAAGTGTTAATTACATTATCCCCATCTTTGGGTTAGAAGCCCTTCTTACTAGCTGAAAACTCAGCTTAGAGTGCATCAAATGAGACAGTTATAGATGAAATGAGTTGCACTCTTCCATTCCTTTGCTGATCCCCTAGTTTGGCAAAAGCACATATGCAATTCCCTATCAAAATTGCTCAGGCAGGAAGCCAGTTTGCTGCAGAAATGTCAGGTTGTGCATACACATATTCCCAATGTGCACAAGAACTCCCTGCATATCCAAGCATGACCTCGGAGTTTTAGCTTGTGTAAGATTTTAATGCATGCACTAGACAAACCAATTTGGGATAGGCAGTGTCAACAATGAGTGTTTCAAAGACCTGCAGTTCTGTAGGACACAAGTTATTTACTTTGCACATTTGGCATGTACAGAAAGGACTCAATAAGGACAAACATCAAAATATACAGGAGAAGACATTATTAAAGATCAAACTTCTAAAATTTTAGTAACATGACTGGAGAGCTGTGCTCCTCTAGCCACTGAAGACCTGGGAATTGTTTCATGATACTTTGGGCAGATGGAAGAAAGGAGACAAATATGAAGAGGATAAGGTGTCCAGGTTTCAAAATCTGGTTTGATTTTGACCCAATAACAATTTTAACATGTAATAAATGTTTGCATGCTCATTCATAAAGAACAAGGCTTACGGTAAGTGCTGAAAAGCAGTGGGAGAAATTCTTCTTTTTACTATAAGATTTGTTCCAGCTTTCAGTAGGACTCAGTTGAGTTCTCTGCAACTTTGGATAATTTTCAAATATTCCTCCTTTGATGAAGTAACATTTCTCTAGGGCCAGAAACCCCTTTTTGACTATATCCATACTCCTGTTTAGCCAGGAGGCACATAACAGAGGCTGTGAGACTGAACAACATTGTGTTTTAAGTAGTCAGGTAGAGTTACCATCTTCTTGGATGGCATTTCAGGGCATAGACTGATGTAATTTAAAAAAAAAAATCTAAAAAAAAAAAGATACTCAAGGCAAAAATCAAGACAAGCATTTGGGCTGGGCTGAGCATCCATGAGTCACATCCCTGCTAATGAACAGAGCAGCCAGGGATCTGTGGGAACACAACTGGCTGATGTGCCATGGCCTGATGGGCATTGAAGTCTCACTGACATCCCACACACAGACCAGCTGGAAAATAAGCTTTGGCAAAGCACACACATCCCACATGGAAAACAGGTAAGAATGGAAATAAATGTGATTGCTCTAAGTGTGTGAAGGCTGCAGCCAACACAGCTGGCAGCTGTTAGGCTAAGGAGACACTTGTATGGTAATGAGCAATGGCTCATTTGAGAAACTAAAGCACATCCCAGCTAAAGCAACCCTTTTACAAAGGCAGAATGGGATCATCTCATAGGAGTTACCTGATTCCCTCACCTGAAGGCTGGGTAGCACAGTCCTGCACACCTAGTGCAAGAGTTATCACATTCAAGAGATGTTTCAGATGTTTTACACAATTTACTGTCCTGATTTTGATCTGAAGTCTGTTTTAGACTGGTACGGTGTTCAATAAGCAAAAGGATCCAAATTAATTCACCTTTCATGTCACTAACTCTCAAAACCAAATTATTCAAACATTTACTTTTGCTATTGGTCCACAAGATGCTGCAATGTGACATTTTTTTAAATTTGCCAAAGAGTAATGAAGCACTTTTTCTGCCTTGATTCAAAGAGTTAAAAGATTTTGAAGTTTTCAAAAGAAAAACTGTAAGTAAATTGGTCCATAACTTATTTGTTCTTTATTTTGAACTTCTGCTTTGTGGCTGTAAAACCTGTGGAAACATGAAGATTTATATACACAAAATTTCGAGTTCCTGAGGGGACTGAAGAAAACTAATGACATAACTAGCAACCAGGAGAGGCTGCAGTGTCTCCCACAGGAGGTATTGCTGAGCTAGTGCAGCAAAAGGAAAAGACAATCTTGCTGTGGTGCTCATGCCTGCATCTTGGTCACAAGGAGTGCTGGGCACTCCTCAGAGATGCTGTATTGACTAGGAGCACCCAGGCAGCAGTGGGAGAAAAGCCCAAAGAAGGCAATGAGCCAGGATGTTTGGGTAGCCAAAGGCAGAATACTTTCAAAGGCCAAATATAAAATGTGAGAGATACTGGAACCAATCTGCAGAAGACACCATATGCAAAAAAAAATGGAGTTTAACTAGGTCAGATCACGCGGCCCTTGTTCAAATAATATTTCCCACTGGCTGGTTAGGGTGGTTGCTCAACAATGTGGAGAAGACTGAGTACTGTCTTGCACAATGCCAAGTAATTCCAGCTGATTGAAAAAGCATATCTGCTGAGAACTCTGCTCAGTACTTCTTGTTCCCAAGGATCAAAGTAAGGAAATAGGGTTATTCTTGAAGCTGCCCAGAGAGACAGGACTCCCAAGTTTCAGGAAGCCATCATTTATTGTGCTCACCTGTGCAATAGCGTCCATCAGATGCCAGCTGGAAGCCTGGTTTACAAATGCATTTAAAGCTGCCATCTTCATTGATGCACATCCCATTGAGGCAAATGTTCCTGATGCTGCATTCATCCATATCTGAAAATGCACACAACAGACACAATGCTCATCATGTTTAAGCGTAAGAACTCTTACTGGTTATATCCAAAATATAAACCTTAATCTTTTTCTTAGCTGTCAGAGGTATAATGATAATCAGAAACGTATGATGGGACATACTGCACTGTCCTAGAGGATGTGTCAAAGCAGTGACTCCATTTTTCATAATGAATCATTAACATAAAAAGGAATGAATCCAAAAAAAACAAAGAGAATAAAAAACAGATGAGAAACCGGACAGCTTAAGCACTTCCAGTTGGTAAAAGCCATCAAAAAGTGAGAAAGGATCTAATCAAAGAGGATTTGCAATCTTAATCTAAATAGAAGCTAGGTTAGAAGCAGCCTCCTGTTTGGAATGTAAATACAATTTTATGTTACTAAGAAGACCTGAAAGGGGAGGAGCGTACATTTGGGTTTGGAGTGAAAACTTTTGTAACCTCCACTGGACAAGTCTAAGATTTATGGTATGGGAGCATTCCCAGCACCGTGCTCACACATGAATTCTGTGGGCACTGCCATCCTCAACTTCCATTTAAAATAAAACCTGCCCCTTTCCTGCATTCAGCATGACAGGCCATACAGAAGGGTACTTCCTAATTATAGCTTCATAAAAACATTATTCATCCTCTGACCTAATGGGATAGCGTGAAGGATTCAAATAGGAAAAGGTGGAGGTCTCAGACACTCTTATTCTGAACCCTGCACAGTTACTCACACAATGAGAAAGAAAAAAAAAGAAGAAAAAAAAAAAAGAAAAGGCAAGTACAGAGAATTCTGTGCTTGATTTGAGTAAGCTTTTATATCCTCTCAGTCTTTACTTCGTCCTGGAGCAGATGAAATCAGTTTCGGATGTCACATCCAAAAAAGTCAGTAGTATTTACCAGTTCCATCTAAAGAACTACACACAGTTACATTAAGGTATGGCACAATACCATGGTCTTTACTGATTAGTGTGTGTGCACACAGCTCAATGCATTACAATGGCAGAGATGAAACTGTTTCATAAGTGGATGCAACAGACATTCTGGCAGCACATGCAATGGAATTAAAAATGTTTTACCAGACTGCCGATGTCCTGGTTTTTATTACTATTAGCACATGGTATTTGGTGGGAAAGGAAGAAATCAGAATAGAGGGTTTTTTCCTGAATATTTCCAAATATATTTAGTCAATGTACTTCCATACTAAGATATTTAAAAAGCAGCTTATGGTGCTAAACTGTATCTAAAAAAGAGTCAGGAAAAACAGAGTCTTAAAATGTCTGTCTCTACCAAGGATTAACAGAATCACTACTAGCACATAAAATCACTGGATCATAATGACATTACAATATATTCAGAATCGTGCTATTTTCCTTAATATTGCAGCTGTCTTGGACAGAAATTACACTTCTAGACATAGTGTGTTTTCTTTTTACTTACAGGCTAAGTCAGACAAAAATAATTTATGATTTTTAAAAAAAATCGTGTATCTATCCCAACCAGGAATTTTGGCATTAAGTCTTTGAGCTGAATCACTGAGATAATATTCTGCCAAAAATGTTTCTAAGAACAGTGCTTGAAATTCTTTTAACGTATGAATAGATCATTGGGAACCCTCCCAAGGACCTTGGGAAGCATGATAAAGAACATTCTTCTTTTTTTCCCCTTTACTAAAGGTCTGGGAGGTAGGAACACATCAATTATGTTTACAAATTTTTGTTAAAACAGTTTTTATAGGTCAGACCAGCCTGCATCTACATAAACCACACTGCTAGTCACCCAGTAAGATCCCATAAAGCATGCTGTTAAACACACAGTAAAATCAGGCAGCATGTGACTCGGGCTATGTTTTAAAATGTACCACTCCCATCAATGAAACTGCATTTTGTGATAGTGGTATGTGCTATTTCTCCTGCTGGACACACATCCCGTTGAGGATTGCCAAGCCAAGGCTCCAGAACTGGCTGCAAAAGACATTTTACTCGCCCTCCCAGATACAGCAAAAGGTATTTGGAAATCTGACTCCTTGTTCCTTCCCTTCCCCCCACCAGGGGTCTTTTTCTTTTTCATTGATGTGAATAACCTCTTGCAACCGTAATTACTGATATGGAATAACTTCAGAAAAGTCTTACCTTCACAGTTTTTCCCATCAACTGCCACTTGAAAGCCAGCATTACACACACAGTGGAAACTGCCATCTGTATTTATGCACCGTCCATTATTACAGATACGACCATTCTGTAAACATTCATCAATGTCTGAAAGCCAACCAGAAAGAAAAATAACATTTTAGGGGATTCTTTTTTATACTCAAGAGGAATTTTTCCCATTTCCCCTTCCCCTAGGTTTTTAAACCTACATGGAAACTGTATTCACCTGAAAAAGGATTTATTTTGATTTCCATAACCGAACGTTATGGGGGTGGAAAACGTTCGTCAGCTTGAAATTTCAAGCTGCTGTGAAAGAATTTCAGTGAACATTACCCTGCAGCTTTCTCAAACAAGAATCACAATTTTGGGTTGGTTTTTTTTTTCATTTTTGCTCATCATTAAAATATTTTTACTGAACTTTAAAACTTAACAGTACCTAACTACTTAAGGAAAGATGGGGGAAAGCTTGTCTTTTGCTGCTGCTTTGTAAGATAACAGGAAAGTTCAAGACTTTCCCACCTCGGAAGAATTTCTCCTGCTTACTTTGTATTTGAAACATCAGATCCTCATTTCCCTCTCTCTGCAGGAGGCGCTTGGCAAGTGCTTTGGAGGACCTGAATAGTGATATCACACGAGGCTGGCAGCTCTCCCTCTCCTCCAAAGGAGGGGAGAGGAGATGCTGAGACAGACTGTCTAGACATTTTTCAGATTGCTCAGTATTCTCCATCAAGGCCTGGACCATCTCCCAGAGATTCCTGCACACAGGGGACTCTGCTCACGGAGATCACAACCAGCCCGTGCAGACCCATCTATCGTGCACCCACGCTTCCCAAATACCCTGGGGCTGCCCTTCCCCAAGCCCTCTCTGTAGAAATGCACTGCTGCACTTCAGGAAGGAGTGGAGCACAGGGTGTCCTCCCAAATGCCCCCGCTCTCTGGACACTTAGGCCGGGGCAACTGATGCCTCTCAAAATTGTGAACCTATACTTGCCTTCTCAGCAGCGTGGTAGGCCTGTGAAGAGTCTAAGAAATCCCTGAAAATCACTGTTTTGCAAGCAAGCAACCAGGCCAGCAGAAGCACGAGCTGCTCAGTGACCACACACTGCAGCGGCAGCAAAAGTGTACAGGCTTGATAAACCTCATTTGATAAACAAGCATCATCAATCAGCAATGCATAAACGTGACTTTCCTCTCTGCTCAGCCCCTTTTCCCCCACTTTTCTGGCCCTTGGTTGCACCCGTGTCTGGCTTCAGCTACGCCACCAGCTTTCTTCCTTAGGACAGGCAGAAATGCCACAGCATCTCAAGATTTTTCTGGCCTTTTAATTTTTAGAGCTCATTAGGTTTTGTATTTTTATGCACCTGATGCCATCCTAATGTGTTGAAAATGAATACTGAATCTCAGTGTTCTTTACACACTCACAGCTGATCAGAGTCCCAGCACTAGTCTGACACATTTCTAATTTTCAAATGAAATAACATCACCATTTCTTTTTCTCCTCAGAGAAACTTGCAAAAAGTCAAAGCCCCTCTCTCACTGAAACAGCCAAAATTGCTGTCACCTCCCAGTAAGACCTGACCTTCTCTTGTCAGAAATGTTGGGTAGATTACAGTAAGCACTTAGCTATTACAGCTTTGACTCCCACACATTCATAGCTAATCATCATAAAACTTCACCTTTTTTGAGGTCCATTTCATATCCTCTCTTCTGCAACTGAGAAGCATTTTTTGTTCAGCTCATTAATCACAACGTGACTTTTTTCACCTATGTCTCCAATTAAGATATTCATTCAGCCAAACTCCTACTAGAATTATAAGGGATCCTATGAACAGATGAATCAGTAGCTTGCAATACAGACTGCAGTGTTTAATCAGTCACCAGAGTCATCATGCAGAAAAAACCCTCCCCTGGAACCTCAGAGCAAGGAATAGATAAACATCTGGTCATTGTGGAGACTTCGTTTTTCAAGAGCAGACGTAAGGAATACATTTCCAAGAGCACATCAGCACAGACACATTTGTGCATGCAAAAAAATAAAATCTCAACATCCAAAGTAGTCATGCGAAGTAATTCTACAGCAAATGCTGATTTTGGCAGGCACCAGTGCTACATGTACATTTTGCCAAATGCACCCCACTAGCCTTTTTCTTTTCCCTACACTGGCCCTAAAAATTCCTTTAGGAAACCGAGATTCTGCACATCGCAGCATTTTCTGCTCTGGCTGTCAAGCAAGCCCAGTTCCCATAGACTGCAAAGGAACTGCTAAGTGACCACACTTAAATGCCATTAAGCTACTGGGCTTCTGACAACCATGTGTTTGTGTAATGAATCAGTCAAATTAAAAGCGTGTGACAAAAATGACTCATGAGTAAATTCATCACGGCTGAGACTCCCCTTCAGCACTCCCTCACCACCAGTCAGCTGAACTAGGAAGATGCTTCCGCAACACGGCTGCTTGGCAGCAATTAGGTCAAATACTCCCCAGCAACATGCAGCAGTGGGGCTGGCTCTGCGTGTCCTCCTGGACTGGAGAGCAAGCTTCTGTACCACAAACACCTTTCTGATTCACAAAAGGAAGGAAAGAAACGCACACTAATGCAGGTAACTTTCTTCTGGCTTTCTAGAAACTCCCTGCTTCAGACTGAGGGCATGCTCTGCACCCTGCACTCAGTGCAGGAAGCAGAATATGAAGACAAGCTGTGACTCTGAGCATTCGAACATCCTGCTTCATTTAGATGCTTCATTTCTTATGGAATATCATTCATTCTTCTGCCAGAAATCTCTCATTATGACTTAATTATAAAGGACTGCATCCATCCACCTTTACAGTCAAATTCCTACCCCAGAACAATGTGGGAGTGACAAAACCCTGACAGGGGGGTGGTTGACCGCTGAGGAGTTATGTGGAAGACAGGATGAAGACCATCAGGACCACTGTTGAGTCTGACCTTCAAAATAACTATAACAAGGCTCCTACATCTTCCCCATCTAGACTTTCCCAGTGCTCCACTCACTACTTTTCCATATCTAAGTTTTCATTGCTGTAATTTATGTTTAGTTCTTTCTCTGGCAATGAGCAGAGGCAACACATGGGCAGTGTAATCTTATATTTACCCACTGGAAGACTTATCTTTCTCCCAACTTTCTTAATCTTTTATACATAAAGGGTTTCTCCAAAGAAGGGGTGTTTAATTGTCCTTGAGATCTTCAAGTAGCAAAAGAAAACAATGTCTTAATATTTAAAAAAAAAAAAAAAGAAAGTATGTCTCTTCCACTTCAAAGCCATAAATAGTGCCAAGATCCTTTCAGCACAAGACAAAATGCCTTTTCTTCTAAACCAGTCTGTGAACAGCCAGCTCCAGCAGGTTAGCCATGTTTACTGACATATCTGATTTTTTTTTTTTTTTTTAACTCTCATATTTGACCCTTCTGTTAAATTTTGCAGGAAACTATTTTCCCTCCTGATTTGCACACGACAGCAGATGTGGCTGCGTGACCATTACCTCGGCACTCCGTTCTGGTGGCCGTGCTCTGATATCCAATCCGACACTGGCAGATGTAGGATCCCTGGGTGTTCACACAGTCTCCACCAATGCATGGATTCCTTTCACATTCATCAATATCTGTGGAACACGGACAATATCATTTTATTACGACACTGGCTAAAAGTTATTTTTACCTGCAGGGGTATTTTACCATTTTGTACTTGGAGAAATCGTGGCCTTCAATCTGAAAGGGGACACCACTGAGAGCCCAGAAAAAAAAGATCCCATATTCTAAGATAAGCAAGAGCTGGGAAAAATGAATTTTCAGTAAGATAAGATATTGCATGTGTGAGAGGTAGAGGCCTTAATCCCACATCTCCACATTCCCAGCTCCACTGAAGATTTTGACAGAACCAAAATCTTGCAAGAGACAGCTAACCCGTGCTTCTATCATTGAGCTCTTGCTGACTTCCAAACTGAAAGGTCTCAAGAGCCCAACAAGATACTACTCATGAGCTGAAAGAGGACTCGTAAATCTTACTAAGCCTAAGTTTATGATATTTTTTAACAATAGGTCATTGCACGCTCAAAAAGCTAGTAGCATTTTGAAGAGATCATTTCCAATCACTAATAAACACATCATAGTCACGAGTTGGTAAAATAACAAATCCTTGCTTCTGTATAATTTTGTTACAAGATTCGTTAAATACTGTTTTAAAGGCAAAATTGCTGTAAAAATAAGTTTGCCACTGAAATCAATTAGCTCTTCGAAGTCTCTTTTCTGGGTGTTTTTTTTGGAGGCGGGGCTCTTCTATTTAAGAACTCAGCTGTTTCATTGTGTGGAGAAGAATGTTTTTTTCTCCAAAAAGAAATTCCGCTCTGTGATTTACAGCAGAAATCCACATACCAATGCATTCCTCTCTGCCATGCAGTTGGAATCCTTTGTTGCACTCGCAGCGGTAGCTCCCAGGAGTGGGAATACAACGTCCATTACGGCAGAGATGCCGGAATGTTTGGCAATAGTCAGTCAAGTTCACCGGCAAGATCGCTGAAACAACAACAGTTGGGAAAATATTTTAATAGTTCATCATAATAGCTTCTGATAAGCTACAACTTGAGCAGGATTTTCCATTAAAAGTCAACATTTACCTTCACATTGTAATGTGCATTACATAGTAAAATGGGAGAGAGCAAATGGCACTTTGACTCTTAGATATTTGTTTGAAAACAGCTGACAACCGCAGAAATTTTCACTGTGGCAAGTCTGATTCTGTTTTCATCTTTTGTCCTGCCAAAGAGGACCGTGTCTGTTCATACCTAGAGGTAAAGTGGGTGTGTGGCACTGCAGGGACTCTACTAAAAGCCTAGAGTAGCAAAGAGCAGGCAGAGCGGTTCATTATTTTTGCTCTCCCAGATAGCAGCGAGGAGGGCAGGGATAACCCTGGGAATATGCCTATACTGTCTTTGGCAGGCAGGCGTCAGCTGGCTCTGTCCCTGCTCCCAGCTGACCAGAAGCTGTGCAGCTACGTCAGTGCAGTGTCAGCCTGAGCTAAAATACTTTGCCTCTTAGGCTTATTAGCTCAGCTTGGTGCTGAACCAAAACTAAATAGTTTCAGCTGGTGCCAGTGCAAGCAGAGACTGCACAGAGCACGGGCAAAATCAGCTTCCGTTTACTTGCAAAAGAGTATGTGGCTATGCCTACTCCAGACTACAAGGGCATGTAGCAAATTCTCTGAGCAAGGGACAGAAAAAGGACTATATTATATTGGTATGTTGCTCTGTATTGGTAGCCTGCTCTGGCTTCCTTCTTACTCTAGAGAAAACTAACCCATCCATGTGTATCACTAAAACAGCTCTTTCTGCGCACTGGGTCAGTCTCAGGGGCCAGCAGAGTGGTGTTTTTATCAGTACATTTCCTACCTGGCCAAGTGCAAGTGAGGAAAACAACCTGAAAGAAGTTGCTTTCTCTCAGACAAGCTCTTTAAATGTGTATCTTTCACAACCTAGTCAAAGAGCTATTCATACCACACGGTGCTGACATGCAGCAAAGCTACAATGGCCTTAAAATAACAGCAATGTAACTACTACAATCCATGAGCCACAGTACAGACAATGAGAATGTAATTTTTGAAACCTATCTTACCAGGGAAAACACTACTACTGAGATAGGTATCTTACCATAAGGTACATGGTAAGCAGGTAAAAGGACATCCAGAGAGTCCATGTCCACATAAAGTAAGTAAAAGGTATCAACAGCTGAAGGGAGCACACTGCTCCTGAGAAATGCATGTTTTTAAAGAAGCTAAATGCACATGGTGCAAGGAGAGGTTATTTCTTGCTCTCTTACCATGAGGTGGTGGAGCCCGAGATGGATAGATGATTTCCGGGTGTGGAGGAGGGTAAACACCAGGAATGAGTGGCGGAGGGATGACTTCAGGAGGGGCCGGAGGAAGGAGGCCAGGTCTTCCTGGCAGCATAACAGCTACTGTGCACAATTTACGATACTCGTCTGAAACGTGAAAACATGAATGCTGTTTTAGACTCTTGCAGCCTGTTCCATTTAATCCCCTTTTTGCACTGTTTCAGATTAGCAACAACAAACCTTAAATAATCTGGAAAATGTGAGCCTATGTGTTTTCTTCATAGTAACAAGCTTTGTTCTCTGAATTGAGTCATTAATCCACAGAATCTCAACACTACTTGTCAGAAGACTGCCAGCAAAAAGGTAACAGAACTGACATTCTGGACATGAAATTGAACAGTGAGGCAGGGACCTGATCCTAATCTACTTAGTCTTCTTTCAAGCAAAAAATTTTGGTGAACTCAGTGTGAAGTTTACCTAAAGAAGGACTTCTGGATTTGATCCCAAGTTAATTTAACAGAAAGCTTGCCACAGAGTTAGACAAATACTGAACAGGGAAAAAAGCCCAGTTTCAACTGAATTTCTTAAAAGTTAACCTCCTCAAACAAAGAAATATAAATATAAGCAATGAGGCAAAACCAATTAGAGAATGAATACACTAACACTATTTCCCTGTGAAAATTAAGTTTGCCAATAAAAGCAGAAACCAAATAAGGTGCAGCCTAAGCAGTGCAGCCAAAGAGAAACCAAGTCAGATCCACACAAATTCGTCCTTTTCCAGATGATGGGAAAATGATCTATTTTGCTGTAAGCACAGTCTATGCTGAGTGTGATGCACTCTCCTATTGTTTATCTCTATTAGTGGCATCTGCCCTACTGCCCCACTTTTCCTCTTGCCCACGACTCTTTTGTCTTTGGGAAGTGTGGGTTTGGAACTTGTGATCCAAAAAATGCACACAGAGTATCACAATTAAAGACCACATTCCAGCTGACCTAATTCATGTTCACAATCTGTGTGCACACAAGTTATTTGTGCAGCCAATATCTTCGAACTTCAAAATTTAAAGTCTGTGACACAACAGGGGAGAGGAATTATATAACAGAAAAAAAAATCTAGAGATGAATGAATTCCTGAAACAATATAAAAAACGAGAACAGAAAAATAAAGTAAATATTGGGAGAACTAAGCTGGATATTTCAGCCTTCAACACTTTCATCTCATGTCTACTTCCACCTGTAAAACACATTAGAAGCTCCTCCTGAATCACAGAGGATTTGTTAAGCAAACATCGTAGCCTAAAGTTCTGCTTTTCCTGATTATGATGTTTGCATTTATTTAATGCTGTTGGGTGATCAGTTTGTTCCATGTGTCACTGCATTTCCCTCTATTGTTCCTTTATTTTAGTCTTTAAGCAGTGTCAATGGTAAACCCTGTTATTCCACATAAACAATTCCTGCCATGTAATAAAAAAAATACAGTGCAAGCCTTTTTTATTGCAACTTTAATCTCCATGTGTAGCTTCTAGTAATAAACAACCTATTTACTAGTAGCAACTAGGTCTGCTGCCCACATTTAAAATGCAGCTCCTGGGTTACATTATGCAGCTAGTGCTCCCCTTTATATTGCAGTAAATTTCCATTTCAGAGTTAAAGAGACTTTGGGCCACTGACAGCTCCAAATTCTTGTCTTGCTTTCTCAGGATACGCTAAGTAAGGAATAACTGAAGTTGATTAAATAATGACAGCAATACCTTAAAATGCATGTAAAGCTTTTCAAAGAATTTCAAAGCACTTTTCAAAAGAGTAATTTATAGTCTCAATTTATATCCCAGGTCAGAAGCAAAACCAAAAAAGAAGTGGCATGTAACCATGATCTTGGAAGACCTTGCATGGATTTATGAGTCAGGAAGTCCTGGGTTCTAGCTCCTTCTCCATGACGTCTCAGTCTGCAGCTTTGGCCAAATTACTTTACTTTTCCACCCAGTTTATTCACCAGTTAGATATGAATAATTAGAAAGTATTTGAAGAAAACAAGAACTGTGTTAAGACTGAAAAATTTCTCCTTGTCTTCCTATTTCAGATGGTTATCAACAGAGTGCACTTTTATGTTTTTAGTATTATTCTAATATATTATAGTATACTATAATGTACTAATATACTATGGTTTTAGTATTATTCTAGCCAGTTTTGAACTTCTAACATGTTTAAATATTATTAATAAGACAGTGACAGAAACAGAAAGTCTTCCAAGAGTTCTGATTGTAGATTTCTGCTCCAGTGCTACGCAGTTTCATTCAAAAGATTAAAACCAAAAATAATAAAAACTCCCATATAGAGTTACTCCCATAGAGTTACACTGCTACAGTTTTGCAATCCCATTCCTCCATAAACTCTGCATCTCCCTTAACCTCCTCCCATAAATTCTTAAATTTCTTGTATTCTCCTTTTCTAAAGCATTTTATTAGGTCTCCTCTCCTAAACAATCTCAAAATCATCTTCCTTCCACTCCCTCATACTTAGTTTCACAATCTGCTCACCATCCTCTCTCAATTCGAGTGATACATTATTTGAGGATCTCAATACACAAGGAGGCAATAAAGAACAGCACATTTTGGTAGCAGAGAGAAACCATCCTCTGTGTCAACTTTCAGGAAATACATGGCACCTCAGAAAGCCTGTCATGAGGAAGGCAATCCCAGTTTCCCAGTGAGAATGAAAATGCAGAGGGAATAGGGCTATATTAGAAGGGTCTAGAGGAAGTAACTTGATCTTGAAGAGGATGTTGAAAACAAATCTGAACGAGGTAAGGTCAGAATAACTTGGCTACAAAACACTAATTAGCAACAAATAATTCTGTCTGCTCGCCCTCCTGGGGGTCCTGAGCACCCTGCCACAGGAGGCTTTGCGTGAGCAGGGGAGTTGGACTGAACAATCTGCCCAAGGTGCCCTTCAGCCTCAACCATTCTGTGCAGTTCTTTAACGAAAACATTACGGCTAAAAAAAAATAATCACTGCTAATTCAGCGTTCAGCCATGCTGATGAGAGGTCGGGGGGGTCGTACCGGTGGATCTGATGGGACACATTTCTGGAGCCGTGGCTGGAGCAGAAGCCCAGCAGCGGCCACTGTCACAGCAGCACTGCATCTTGGACAGGGGCTGCGGCATCTGATTGCCACAGCGCCCGTTGCTCAGCGTGGAGAAGCAGAATCCAGGGCGCACGTCTGCCAAAAGAGAGAAAGGAAGGGATGGGTGACCATCAGTCCAATGAGGAACGTGACTTTCATCAAAGGGAAAGGTCCCACTTTTCTGGAGTGATTTGCATTATCAATGACATAGCCCTTGCAACATTACAAGAATCAGAAAAACAGAAAAATCGAGACAATATTTGGGCTGCTTTGGACTCAAGTGTAACCTGTGAGAAGGCTGCAGTGAAACATAGAATGGCAATGAGTTAACGGAGGCAAAAATGCAGTAAAAATGTATATTCAGTATATAACAACATATGCTTCTGTGCTCCTAAAGAAAAATTGCAGTGTCCTGTCTATTAATGATAGTACCAGATCAATTAAGCCTTGCAGTGAAAGCATGGATGCACAGCAATAAATTCACAGCATTGCAGCTCTCAAAGCATTAGCTCATTTTTCATTAGTCATGGCTTCCCCAGCTGAAGTATGTAGTGATTTGACAAGATATAGGCTTGCAGGCAAGAAAGAGCAACACAGTTTTAACTGGTGCAATCACACTGTTTAGGGAGATGTGTTGGCTTCCTGTCTGAAAAAGGGTAAGCATGTGTTTGCACAAAGAATGTCCTGTACCCAGATTTTATATACTCAGCTCTAACAACATCGCACAGAGATAGCTCAGCTTAGAGAAGGACAAGAAAATGTGGATGGGATTAAAAAAAATCATAAAAAATAATCTCGTGATACCATCTGAAGCTTTGAGGAATTGTTTCACAATATGTCACATCATGTCAAACTCAATATAAGCTGTGATGTGATTTGATGCTGCATGATAAACCAGACCAAGTTTGTTTCTAAAATATACAAATACTTGCTGTCAAAATGTAGTGGAAAAAGTTGCAGATACAGTCTTACAACAGCAGACATCATTCCCTAAAGAAACAGTACCTCACTTATCCAGGGCATGGTGGATTCATCTATCTACCACCAGTGCTTTCCAGAATTTACTAGCTACTCAAGTGGACATAAAAAAAAGCAGGGAAGTTTCTTATTATTTTGAGGAAATTGGCATATATGTTGTGAGAGTCTGTGACAGTTCTGCCTTTTATTAGCTGGAATCCTGAACATGGCTATTACTGACAGTACAGCTAAAATAGTCAGTTGGCCTGTATTTCCAAACTTTATTTAGATCACTCATATTATTACATGATGGAAATCTGAAACAAAGAACAAAAAGTCAGTTTTCAGTTCTGTTACTGGTTCTCCATCTTCTCCTGGTACCCAGCTAAACTGCCACACATATTTACTCCTTCATCTACCCTCTTAAAAATCCAAGAGAACTCCTTGGAGTCGAAACTGTTCTCCAGTACCCCTGGAGAGCTATTCAGTGGCTTGGTGTGATGGTGGGGTGGATGGGAAGAAGGAAATAATCTAACAGACCTGATCATCCTCCTCTGTAATTCATCCTTCTCGATTTTGGTCAGTACCAAGTTTTGAAACATTTAAGAGAGGTAATGGAAAGAAGTGGAAAAAGAATCTACATGGGATCTGTGCAAGCACATAATGAGCCATGAAGAGATAGGCACACAGCCAACAGCTTTATCTACCCACAGGTATAAGAGTGTGTCCAAAAGCCACATCATTTTCAGAAAAAAAACCAGTAAGTTTATGAGAAAAATACCAAATCTTTCCATATTCCTAATCAGAAGTGATTATTTTTACTTTTTTTCCCCCCTTTCCTTTGCTGTTCCAAATGGTAAAAACACATAAATAAGGACAAGAACAGCAGGAAACAACTTTTATCTGTTTCAGTTTTTAGTATTTATAATTTTTACGAAAAATTATAGTCTTCCGAAAAGGCAAAAAATCACCATGAGAATCAATTTCAATAAAAATGTGTCTCTCAAAAAGAAAAAAACATAAAAAGAGGCCATCAAAAAGTAACACAGCCCAATGAAATTTATGCCAGCTGGAAGTACGGGCTAACAATTTTCTTCACTACACTCTTCATGCACTCGGGATGAAATACCCTGCTCTTGTTTCTGCTCTTCAGCTCTAGGAGATATTATCTCTGCTTTGTCTGCTCTTATTTTTAAGGTTTGTAATAATGGAGCTCCTGGTGCATCCTTTGGATATTTGGCCCCAGTGCTGCTCAGTTTGAGTCCTCCAAGGGATACATTTCTCAGAAGCATTTCCTCCTCTCTAACAGAACAGACACGTTCAGCTAACACTTTTCACTTCAGACAGGCATGTTGTAATTAAAACAAAATTACATGTTTTGCCCAGCAGTAATACAGATCTGGGCTCTGTCCCTGTGACTATGGCAAGTATGAGTCTGTATATTAGACATGAATCCAAAATATCTGCAGACAATTGATAGTGCCTCCCCTTTAGCACATTTTGCCTTGAACACAAAGCTAAAATTTTAATGATGGCTCATAGTCTGGCACATTATTTATCATACCTTGTCATCATTTAAAACTCCAATTCTTTAGCTGAATTATTTCAGCCTACAAATCCATGGGGTAAAAATGCTGGGAAAGTGCAGGAATGTGACATGGGTGTGAATGTTGGGCAGTCCTGACTGAGTGGTGATTTAAAAAGTAAAAAGAAAATGCAAGTTGTGCATCTCTAGAAAAATTTTGTTACAGAAAGGTGAATCTTGCTCCCAAATATTACGTGCAGGCAGCAATCAATGATTTAATGATCCATAGCAATTTAGAAGCTATTAATCTGAAGCAATAAGAGCAACTCCCATTGGCATTTTAAGTGTAGAGTATGGATCACAACTACAGAAAAGCTATTCTTGATGGTGGAAGAAAAACAGTTTATTTCTTACAACCTGCAGAAATTTGATGGCACCATTCAAAATGAATCATAACCCAAAACACTTCCAGATCTCTTGGGAAAGTTAATATTATTTGGTACTGATCTCTGCGAAGTTTGGGATTCTTTCCAATTTTTTTCTGAAATTATTTTCTACCAAAAGTACTAAACACAGGATGCTGTCTTGATTCCTAGTGCTGGCACTGGGTAAGAGCCTTTAAATAAACAAGCTAAAACTGAGGAAATAAACCTTTCATTTGGTTTTTGCCCAAAATTCAACACTGGCACTGAAAAAAGAAATTACCTCACAAAAATGAGAAAAAAATAAATTAATAGGCCTGCCTCAGAGCGGGCTGTGTGCTTCCCAGAAGCATCAGCTGCTAACACTGCTCCTTCAGGGCTTTGGCACTGCAGTGGCAGTCGTTTCATTCACAAAGTTCTTTGGGTTCTGGTCTGGCCTTTGGAAGATGGGTTCTGCTCTGCCACAGTGAAAGCCTGAGAGAACAGCCCTGCCAGATCATCAACATCACAAAAGCACACAAAAATGTCCCACACTCAGTTTTTATCACACTATTTCCTTCAATGACAAATACCTGCATTAGTGTCACAACAGCTGGAATGCAAATTTGCTTTTCTAAATGAAAAACTGCATATGACATGGATTAAATTAAAGACAAACATGAAAGCAGCAATACCAAGGAGATGGTTAAACAAGTTCTAAGGCAACAAATACGACATAACAGAAAAATGAAAGAGAAGGACATAATGAAGAGGCAAAGAGGAAACATCCTGCAAATGGAAAACTCATTTCAGAATACATATACAGGCACGTGATGTATTTCTATAGAAAAGAAGGATTTCAAGTTCACAAGCTGAAATATGTTTCTGACATACTGTTACCCATTTTAGACATTCATGAATGTTTATGACACCTACTGTCCTGTTGTTCACAGGATTCTACTCACCTATGCATTTTAAGCCATCAGGAGCTGTATAAAACCCTGGAGGACACTTGCAGAAGTAACTGCTAACTGTGTTTGAACACTCTCCTCCATCGCAAATTCCAGGAATGGTGCTACATTCATCGATATCTTCAAGACAAAAAGAGATGCAGGGGCAGGTTAGCTCAATTAGTTTTGGCACAAGAAGAGGTACTTTATAATTAGTAGTAATCAAATTCAGGGCATAACCAGCAGTTTTGAATTCGCATCTTTTGTTTGGCATCTTATAAACAGAAATGAAACAGAACCTAAAAAAATACTGTATCTGCAAATTGAAAATACTGTATCTGGAAATTGCCAAAGTTTTACTGCTTAATAATGATGGATGAAAAATCTTAGAACTGCAGAGATTTACTAACTCTAAGAAAACTGTAACCCATCCAGTTTGAATTCTGCATACTAGAATTAAGAAAACTGTGTTGAGACCAGAGTGCAAACTGTGTAATGAGCACAGTGATCAGGAGTTTAACCATTATCTCCAGCAGCACAGCATCTCCCAGTACCACACTGAGGCACTGGCTCAATGCAGACTCAAAGGGAGATGTACCACCTACTGAACTGCCTGTCCTTCTTCCTGCACTCGGGTTTTGTCTGGGAAATCCCCCGCACAAAAGCACTGAGCAGCTAGGTATTGTTCAACTAATGCAATCTGACAGGATTACAGCTCAGACCAGGATGACTGCAGGCAACAAGAATTATCTTCCCTGACTTTCTCCACTAAATCAGTGTTCTGAAGTTTCAACGGGTTTCTGGAGTGTAACTGAAATATCTACTGCAGAAAGCAGACAGCGTCTGTAATTCCCCCTACATTTTGTCAGTGATTTTAAAATAAAATTTCCGTATCACGATTGTCTTCACTAACAAATCTCAATCCATGTACTAAATCATCACCATGGGTACAATGCAGAAAAATTCTCAACAATTTTTTCTGCAGGCAAAAAACCTAACAAATTCTTACAACTCACCATAGCTGCACAGGAGGAACTTGAAGGGTTTCTTCCACAGCTAGTTTATATTATCTACAGCTTTGTGAATAACAATCTATGTCAGCCCCAAGTGCTCCTTAATTACCACCAGTAGCCCGCCTGTGATGTGCAGTTACTTTGCCCTTGGTTTGCAGTGACTGTCTTAACAATGCAGCTGTATCTAATTAGCACTGCCCTCATCTCCTAGGAACCTGGAGTTCTGCTGAGGTTAAAAACAGCTCAGTCTCTTCCACGGTACCTACAAGAGTAATCAGCCAAACAGAGCAGAAAGGGAGGTTATTCTCTGGACTGATCAATGACATCTGCTTGTCACAGCCATCTACAATCACCCAGATGCTCTCCTGACAGGGAGCATCCAGCTAGAAATAATGGCATCACAGGACTCTACCCAACCTCTCCTCCAGAGATCCACGAAAAGACAGACACATGACTGTAATAATGATTTCACCAACCACAAAAATTTCTGAGATGAAATACTGCAACACCACCCAACACACCAAGGCAAGGAGTGAATAATACCGTAGTCATTAAAAAGGACTGGAAGAATTTAAATGTAACGCCTAAATTGGAATTTGGCCCCAACAGATGGGGGAACACCCAAAGTCCCACAGGACCATTAATGAGCACTTTAGCAAGTAAAGAGGATCTCAGTTCTACTTCTTCTGTGAAGACAGTAAGATAAAAAAATAATATAAAAACTAACAACTCCTGCTCTCCTAGGTAAAGCACAAGATGCTCTAATATTTTTGTGGCCCCTTGCCTTTGCAGGAAAGCAGTGGAGGAACTGGCTTGGCACACAGATAACCCAAGTTTGCAGACTCAGCCATCCAAAGTGGAGCATGGCCCTGGGTCCCCTGTGTACACATTCTTCCCCAGCATCTTGCTAAGTTGTCCTGATGTGGGTCACATTCCTCACTTGGGTGTGTGAGAGGGGTGTGACTTTTTGTTCAGTGCTACTTCGAGGACGTTGCCAAAGCCTCAAGTCCGAGTGTCCTGGGAGCACTGCTAAGAGACTTCTGGCTTCTGCTCCAAGATTATACACCACAGGAGTCCCACAAGTCTCAGTGACAAAAAATGTGGAAATTGAATTTTGGTCTGAATAAAGCCCTTAATTAACAGAGAAAAATGCAATTGTAAATGGATCAGATTCAAGCATTTTCTGACTCAAACTCACCAATGTTTATCTTAAAGTCAGTGTTGCCACTGTTTATATAGAGTCCGACCTTTTTAAAAGCAAAATCATCACTCTTTATTTTAGGGTTGAGCCTAACCCAAACAGTATTTCACTATTTATATTAGTGTTGACATCCACATAAGCAACATTGTCATTGCTAAGTATGCCAGTTTTACAAAGGTAAGTATACTTGATGTACTCGCAGACTCAAATGTCACTTCAGGAAAAATCACTCCCCCAGTCACCACAAAAAAATAGAATTTACCTCAGCACTAATGCCAATGGAAAAGAAATGGTTATATCAAGCAGTGAAATAATGTAGCACTTAAAATACAGATTTCCTCCAGCTATGCTAATAAAGAGAACCTCGGCCAACACACCTCATTTCCCATCTTGTTGATTGTCTCCCTGTCCTTGATGATTGCTATTATGATCTTGCTCTAATGGAGACCCCTTAAAAAAACAGTACTGGTAATTCAGCAGGTAGCTCCCAGCTGAACTAAATCAGTGACCAAGGACATGTTAAAACTGCCAGAAGTCCTACTAACTAAACAGAAGCTAAACCAAGCAAACAATCAAATGTTATTTACTATGTATCAGAATTAACTATAGTTAATTACTGTAAAACAAACAAGTTGTCTTATAAAATTCAAAAGATAATTCAGAAAGAACAGAATGGATATGCTGCTGTCACATGATCATGCTCTTAAATGTTGAGTCTCTATCTTATTTCATGCCACTGGTATAAAGGTGGTACTTCTCATTATTTGAATTGTATTAATACCTCCTCAGCTTTAACTAAAATTGCTTGGTACATACAATATGAAGATGTACTGAAAGTAACTCTCTGTCTGCAGAGGTTCAAAAATCAATAGGTATGAAATTGAAGAAGGAAAAATTAATCTCATCTTTGCATTCAGGTGATCACTGCAATTTTTAATCACAAACGGGGCAGGAAATTTGTGGCAGAATTTGGGAACACAGCAACCTATACCAGGTCCTTGACTCCAGTTCCTTAAGTGTGGGTACACAGCAACCTATACCAGGTCCTTGACTCCAGTTCCTTAAGTGTGGGTACACAGCAACCTATACCAGGTCCTTGACTCCAGTTCCTTAAGTGTTAGCAAGTGCAGGCTCTGAGGGTGGTGGTTGTTCGGGGGTCTTTTTTTTTTTTGTTGGGGTTTTTTTTAAGATGATTCAGCAATTGCAAAATATCATCAAAATGTTTATGAGATGCAGCCTACAACTCTCAGCTTTTCATGTACTAATACTTAACAAGGCACATGTTCAGTCTCTCCTATTCACCACATTCTTGGTACTTCATCCACAGAAGGAAACACTTGCAATGTTGTTCTCTCCTAAATGTAGGTTGCATTCTGCCAAAATCATTGGCAGACAACACGTAAACCATGCTGTGTACAGGCTCTTCTGAAATTGCTCTCCCTAACCTGCAAATAAATTACTAAGTTTTGCCTAAAATAAGGATTTTTCTTTTGAAAGAGTAAGTCATAATTCTTCTAAAATGACTGAAAAATTCTGAGTGCTTCTTAAAGGGCACTTGGTGCAAGAAAGGATGGTGAATGCACACCTTCCTCTCACAAATACTTTTATGGTCCTGAAAGTTGGCATTCCAAAATCACTAACCACTTATGAAACTTATCTGCTCAAATTAAGCTAATTTTTAACATTCTCTGGTTTGGGAGAAAGCACCCCTATTGTACTTGTTGTGAATAATGCTATTTGCATATTCAAGGCAAAAGAGACAGAAAGTTTGTTGCAAACTGTTAAGCAAAGTTGGTTCCCCAAAAGAAGGCTCTCCTCCTTCTACTTTCAGAAGAAAGTTCTAGAAGTTCTTACCGTCACATTTTTGTGTTACTTCATTAAACTTGTGTCCAGCTGGGCATTTGCACTCAAAAGATCCAACAGTATTAATACAATTTCCCCCTTGACAGATCCCAGGGATGGCTTGGCATTCATCCACATCTATGATATAAAAAAGGAAAAAACATCCACTTTTATTCCATTTCTCAAGAACAGCCATAATAATTTGTCTACACAGAAATTAAATGTGCCTAAATCCATTCTTCACCCATCATAATATTATGATACTTGCTTGGGAAGACAGACACTAATTTTGTAATTACTCTATGCAAAGTATGATTAAGTACAGTACTCTAAATATTTTCTGCAAGAAATCACATGGTTATTATTATTACAGACATTAAACATCTAACTGCTATTGCTTTGTTTTTCCAAAACATCTGGGGAATGGTGTGCAGAGAACACAGCCTGCCAGAACTCAAGTTTCTTTGAAGTGTCTAAAGCTGGTCACCCAAAATCACTTGCCCCCTCGAAAATCTTGGCAACTCCATACAGAGCTTAGGCCACCAGCACAGAGGAGCAGTTGCAGAGTGCGTGGAGGGGGCCTCATGGAGAGGCACAGCAACTGCAGAGTCATTACTGATGGAAATTATTAACTTGACACTCCGGCAAGTTCAGCACCGATGACATTAGACTGTGGTTAGGATTTGACTCAAAAAGTTTCATAGCCATAATTAATGTCTCAGGAGGAATTATTAACGATCTGCTTAGATATACATAAATTTGGAGAGATTTTTCCCCTTTTATTTTTCTTTCTTTGCTTTTCATTTTTTTCACTGAGGAAAATGAAACAACAGAGATGATATCACAGGCTAGGTAGTAAGCTCAAGACAAACATTTTCAAGAGGCCCCAGTTCCTGGCCTCACAATTATTTTAGCACAACAACGTGTGTCGTCACTTAGCTGCAGAAGTGTTGCTACGGCTTAATAACAGCTACAGAAAAGAGGCTGAAGGAGGCGGAGGAGTGGCACTGCAACAGAACACTCGGGAAGTCTGGCTCACAGCCCCCAGGGGCTGCCCTGTCTCTGCTGCTCAGGAACTCCTTCAGGAGCACAGAGCCATATGCTCATGCTTCCCCCATCTCCTCAGCAGAACCAGCTGCTGCTGATAAATCCTGGTTGCTTGAGTTCTTGGGCTTCACACTGACATGGGTTTCGATGCAGGGGCACAAGCAGAAGGAGATGATGCCTTCAAATCTCCCTTTATAAATCCCTGAGAGATGGCTGTAACGTGTCTTGAAGTCTGAAAAGTGAAGTATTATGTCTGTGCAAAAGGCTAAGAGGCAATTTTCCTGGGAGCCACAAGTAGGAAGTTTCAGGAATGCCACGGGGCATATCTGCAGCACATGGCAAAGCATCATGTAAAGATCCCTGGGTGAGTCAATCGAGGTGCAGGGTGCAGCAGCAGAGGCAGAGCAGAGCTGTCCCTGAGGGAACCCCTGTGCTGGGAGGTCAAAGCCTCAGCAGCCTCGGCTCAGCCACATTGCTGCTGGGANTCCCTGTGCTGGGAGGTCAAAGAACCAGCAGCAGCCTCAGCAGCCTTGGCTCAGCCACATTGCTGCTGGGACTGGAGCTACAGCAATGGGCTGTGCTTTAGGAACAGTAATCAGCCAGACTTCATGGCACTCTACTGACTTAAAAAAAACCCCTCAAAAACTAAAAAAAACCCAGAAGTCATGCTTCTGAGTCATGATGTCTGTTTCAAAATCCCACCTTTTGTTTCAATTTTTCTCCTTTGTATCTTTACCGTCATATTAATTTAACTTTCAGCCAAAGTCAAACTTTGGGCAGTGATATTCTGTTTACTTTTGGAAATAACCTTGCCCTCACTTCTGCTTTATTTTTTCTGACTTCTCCACACAATAATAATGATTCCTTTTTCACTTCAGAGAATCTGGATTTTATTTAGCCTGTTTTCCTTTATTCAGATTGAATATGGATGTGAAATCCCAGAAATGTCCTCAGTCTGAATTGATGTTACCTGATTTCAAAAGGATTTAGTACAATTGCATGAAAAATAAAGCTAATATCTGATTCCATAAAAGATCTGTTGAAATTACAAACAGAATACTTAAGAAGGGAAAACTGGAAAATACAAGTCAAGCATACAGGGCCAAAACTGTGTTGGCACCACATACAGATCAGCATCCATGTAGCTGCTTGCTAAGAAATGTGCAGTAAGCAGAAGTATCCTTATTCCAAACTGCACAAACCCATTGGAGAGTTCACTGCAGCTTGCCCCTGACACAAACAAGAGGGATATAACTAGGTGTGGCATAAGTTCAGGGGTGTGGGCCACATATTTATGTACATAGGCTTTCAAAAGTGTCCAGAACCTCAGTTCACAGATTTCTGCACAATTTAGTCTTGACCTTTACAGTGAGAGGGAGAACAAAATCACTGAGGTCAAAGTATGGGCACATCATGCAGTGCACACAACCATGTCCATCTTGAAGTTCATCATGTCTGTCTGCAGGCACCAGCCACGACTTGGCCTGTGACAGAGGGTATCTACATTTTTAATGGAATGGAATGCCTTGAAGTCCCTTCGTAGGAATTTCGTGATTATATAAAATCACTCATTGATTTATAATCTTTATCGTCCCTATTTTCAAAAATATTGTAAATTATTAGAAAATGTTAGACAGATTGAAATAAACTGGCCCCAAAGATATGGTGCTGGGAATGTATAATCCACATCAGTTTAATACATAGTTGCCCCTGTTAACTTTCTCCTGTTTCCTGCCAGACATCCAGACAATAAAAGAATTTATACAGCTGGAAGTATTAGACTAAAAGCCAAAAGCAGTGTAAGGACTTTCTATGGCAAGGCATGGTCTGAGAGAAGTAAGCAACATCTGGGTGGATTTTATGATTTGAAACAAATGCAAATGCATTTCCAAAATTGTATAAAATATATAATAGGGCATTACAAATGGCACGTCAGGCACTTTTCTCCAGGTCAAAGCAGTGTAGCTCAAGAGATAAGACATCCAAGGTGAATCCAAATTAAACAACTTTTAGCTGAAAAATCCCACACCGGATAAATGGGGCAGTATTGCCACAGATTGATTTTTGCATGTTTTGAGTGCTCTCTGAAACAGAACAAATTCCTCCACGGAATGATCGAGTGGTACACTCAGAAAAATACCATTACAGCACCAAGGGAAAGGGCTGCTGGCAGTGAGAAATTCATTAAGATGCTGGCTGCTCTCACATGACCTGAGTTAATAATGTACTCACTTGAACATCAGGCACTCACTGAATCATGAAGTAATGCATCTGACAGTGTTTTTCCATTCTTCACACATATAGCTGAGAATGGCTTAGGACAGGTTATGCACAGCAGTGTAACTCAATTAAGATTAATCCAGTAACAATTTCAGCAGCTTTCGGGGAAGCTTTGCTGCTAACTTACCTTGACAGGCCCCCGTTCGAATGTTTGGAATGAAGCCTCGGCGGCAGGGATGCGGCTGGGCGGGACACATCTCGCAGGGATGGCCCCATGCTCTCCCAACAGTTGCACAGCACAGGGTTTTTGTGCAGACAATTCCACTGAGCTGGCCCTGGCACATCTGGTTGGTCACCAAAGTGAAGCAAGGGCCGGTCCTGTAATCTGCACCAAAAGCAGGAAACCTGATCAGAACCACAATAAAAATACACAACAGAACTCACAGAAAAGCAAAACAGCAGCACATTTAGGCAATTCTTTTTCACACAAATTGCCCATCAACCCAACAATTTCTGTTAGAAGTGTTCTACAGAGAACATTTTTTCTCTCTCTCTTTAATTCAAATCCACTGAAAATATAAACTGTGACTATTTTACCAGGAATATTACATCTGTAGGTGCCCTTTGCTGCTTCCTTTAATCCCTCATAATATTCCTTCCAGGGTCTTTTCATCAGTTTCTTTTAAATATGCAGTGCATTATTTAAAAGAATACTGATAAAAGAGTTAGGATATGTTTATTTCCACAAGTTGGATGGTTGTTCTCAAATGAGGCTCGAGGGAAGCAAATACAGACTGCAGGAAGTTTTTTGAGGACAGTTTTCACTGCTATTCAGGCATATGCTGCACCAGATACGTGGGCAAGCTTTGCCTACAGCTGAGCGGAGGGCACGTGGAACACATCTGCTTTGATTTGTTTATGGTAGGACAGGCCACTTAGCCGACAGACAGCATCAAACTAAGATGTTAATAAAACACCAGTAGGCTTCATTTTGCTCCATCCTCCAAGGGCAAAAACCAAACAGTGGCACTGCCAGCTCCTGCTGTCTCCTGTACATCCGGGGTGCGCACTCCAGTCAATTCTCCGCAAGCAACTCTGAAGTGCTTTTTTTGTTACGGTGCATCAGGACAGAGTCCAGCATCCCCCAAGCACAGCCAGCAAATCATGAACCTGTTGTTTGTTTGTACTGAAGTAGTTACCAGATACCTCGGCCAAGGTCACTAAGCAATCCACACTGCCTTAAGAGTCATGACATTATAAATTCTTCCAATTTTCACGCCACATCTGAGCTTTGTTAACAATAATATGTTTTCACTAAATCATTGTTAAAAAGTGTTAAATAGGGCAGAAGTGAGAACGGATGTCTTTCCCATCTGCTCTATCTCCCCACACCAGATGCACCCTGAAGCCTATCATTTAATTAATCTTCATGCCAACCCAAAGATGCTTTGTCCATATGCTGTAATTATGATAATTAATCAAGCCATTCTGATATAATTAATAAAATGGCCTGCAGAAATTCTGGAAGGCAAACAATAATGCTATATTGCTACTGTTATCTTCATCAATTAACATGATGATATCAGAAAGGATATGGAGTTAGATCAAAGGACCTTTCTCTGATGAACTTGTACTAAATGACACTAAATAATATTTATTCTTCATTAACTATGCAGCACTGCAATAATTGCCATTCTCTCTTTTGTCTATTTAACACATCTATAATCACTCAGATAATCTCTTTTCCTTTTAAAATACTGGCTCAACAACAATTTTCTTTCGGCCTCTGGAAATTTGTCTCGTATTTCCAGATCTATGGAGAATTAACCTGTGAGAACCCATTAGCTGTTTCCAGGCTCCATGGTTAGCTGGACGAGCTGTATAAAAATACATATATCCAATTCCTGCTATTTAATTTCAGCCTGAAAGGCTATCAGATTACAAGTATAAAATTCCTGTCCTATCCCCTCCAAACAGTACAGCTACATTTATTGAACACTTCTCCCACCTTTCTCTAGCAATTCCATCAGCCTCATCATGAAACTAGTCAGAATCTCTGATAACATCTTTCTTGCCCTTGATCACTTAATTCCTTATCATCATCTTAACTTTCTTTGGCTTGGTATTTCTTATTGTGTCCCTTCATTTCCCATATTAATTTTCTACACTACAGTTTCTATCAAGTTTTTCCCTATTTTAAAGCTTTTTTGTAACTGCTTGAATTTTCCCAGTTAGATAGGCCTGTTTTGCTTTCGTCAAAACCTACACTGCCTTCTTTCTCATTTCTCATTCTAGAAACGCAGCTTTGGAAGCATGCAGTACAAACCCAAATATTACCAGCTTTATCTTATTCCTTCAACACAGAAATTAAAAAAAAAAGTCATGATCAATTATACCTACCAATTAAAAAAAAATTATTTCCCAGCTCGATTTTTCATCCTTGACCAAAATAAGAATATGTGCTTTACTCTCTGCAAAACTCCCAATGTCGTAACTCCAAATATTAAAACAAGAGCCAACAATTTCTTTAGAAATGCCATGGTTTTGTGTCGGCAACAGGAAATCTTCCGAGTACCTCCCCAGAATGAAATCCCTCATTGTAGATTGTCCCTTTGCCATTTATATATGGATGGGTTAAAAAGGAGTAGTTTTGTTCTCCGTCGCAGTGGGAGCACGCGCCAGACAGTGGTGAATAACCCATCTTGTGTTTTATGGTAGGAGATGAATGGATCAGCATTTACAATTGTTTGCTTTCAAGCTATAAATGACTTAGCAGTGGCTAGTATGTCTTAGAAATATGGTGAACCCAACGAAATTAACTTCGTAATCATGCAAATCTTTCCACAAGGTCTCAGTAACAAGATGTGGGTCAAATATGCACTCAAAACCAAGCAAGTCTGGCTCCTATTTGTTATTATTCAAGTTCATAACACTTCAGTAGGGAGAACTACAGACTCTATTTTCACCTAATATTTTGTCTTGACAAATTTTATTCTTAATACTCAGTTTTCTTCTAAATACAGTTTTCCTTCTGTTTTCTCAAATACAGTCTTCCACATTTTCAAAAGTAATGAAATGTTCTTAATGGAAAATTCTGAAAGTCAGAAAATGCATATGAAAAAGATCATTTGAATGTACACACCAGCCTAAGGCCACAGAGAAATCCACACATCAATCCATTTTTTTTTACACCATGCAACAATTCAGCTTATTAATTCCACAGGAAAGAATCAAGTTGCATTTCGATCTAGAGCTCACTCCTGTTTCAGTCAGAACCATCAAGTAATTTTAGTTATCTTCTCAAAAGATCCTTTATATTCCTAAAAGCAGCAGAGAGGCTGCTGAAATATGTAGTGCTGGCAGGCTTCGATCAAAACCAAGCACAGCAATAAATAACGATAATTGTTTCAAGTAACTCTGGACAGCACCAAAGAGACTGCAAGCACCAGGATAGTGCAAGACTTCTGACAGCAGACACACATCTTAAGCCCCCTGTTCACAATAACTTCTGCTTAGTTTCAAGCACAATATAGTTTTTAATGTAAAAATAAAGTTTAAACACATTGTGAACTAATGGAACCTGGATTAAACAATTATGCTAGTGCAAGGATGCTGGATGAAATTTGGTCCCTCTTCCGTCTAGGATTTCCTATAAACCTCCTATAAAGAATTCTTGATGTTTCAAATTAACAGCCTGATTTTGCACACTGATAATCACCTGTTAAGGGAGGTTGACAGAATCCTTCATCTCTCTTAAAATAAATAAAAACTGAATGAGTGCAAAGGTCAAAGGATGAGACTGTGGCAAGCCAGCATTTATCTGATCATGATCAAGATCTCATTACAGGAAGCAGGAAAATGCCATCTCCTGCCATCAGAGGAAAATGGATAATGATAAAAGGAGCGGTGTTTTTCCGGCTCTCTGCACACAGCACGCACAGCTCACACAGCACCTCGGGCTGCAGCACCGTCTGAGCAGCAAACCTGCTTCCTCCGAGCTGTGAGCACCTCACAGGGGGGAAATCTGGCATGAACCCCCAAATCCAGCCAAGCCTGCTGTGCAACTGAACCCCCCCCTTGGCAACACAAACCAGCAACTTCCCCTCTCTTGAGTACAGGGGGAAAGGGAAAGGGAAAGAAAGGAATATTCCATTATCATATAAATAATGAAAGAAAGGGCAGAAAGGGCTCTAAGGCAAGTGAAGTACCTTAAAGCTGATCATTAGTCCAACTATTTTCCTGCCTAGCAGCACTTTTGTTTCTGCTGTTTGGAGGGTTGCTTGGGTTTTTTCACCAGCTGGGGATAAAAGAGGGACATTGGAAGAGAGACTGCACAGGGCAGAAACATCATCTCATCTCTGCACAGCCGCTCAGCGCTGCCCAGGCGTGACCCACTGCACTTGGCAGCCTGTGCCACTGCAGCCACAGGAAAGGAAAGGGAGTCACAGTCCTTGTACCTGAGAATGCTCCTTTGGAACCTGATCTCACACACCCAAAGAATATACAAACAACTGTATTGTCAATGGAAAAACACAGCATCCATCACTGTACGTTTCACTGCACTTCAGTCATTTCACTCTCTTCCGAGAAGGCAGCAATACATTGGGAGATGATGGAGAAAGCCACAGTGTGCCTCATTTCAGAAGGCAGGATATGCTGTGTCTGAAATGAGAATTTTTGCAGTAAAATTCGAAGAATTGCAGAGAGTCTTGGCACTGACAGAAGAGAACAGCAGGAGCAAGCAGTGAGCATCACCAAAGCACAGAGAGTTACAGAACACAAAGGTTTAGCACTTCAGGCTTAATTTCAAAATCAAACTGATTCTAGGTATTTTCAGACATACTAAAATCTCCTGATAAGGACAGAGAGAACAAACAGAAGGCTCTACATACATACACCTCATAAAAATTAATGCAAACCTCTGTGAGTCACTGTACAAAGGAAATAGGGAAGAGCAATGAACTTGTAACTCCATCTTCACTTGCAGAACGGCCCTGTCAGTTGCTTGTAGATTTGAAATTATATTGATCATGAAATGATATTTTGCATACAAGACCTTATGACTTTTAACTGCTGGTCAGAAAAGTGAGTGACCATGCTCAGAGATGACCATGGGATAACTATCATTAACTTCCATCTTTCCTAATAGGGGACACGTCTCACATCTCAAGTCACAGACCCAATCAAGACCAGATCCTGACACATTCCCAAGTTAGCTCAATAAACTGACTTCCAACTATTTAAAAACTCAGACACAATAATGCTCTGTCCACAGGTGACACTGAAAGGCCAGTTGATAAATGCATCCAATCACAACACACTTTTCTTTCCACACAGGCCATTTCCTTAAATAATTACTCACTGTTAAGCACTCCCTGTCCTCTCCTCCCCCCAGCCAGACACCATTACTCACCCCAGTCAGATCCCAATGTGTCATCATTGGAAAGTACATGGCAAAGATATCAGAGGGTGTTCAGAAGGAAAGAAAACAAAACTCTGTAAATATTTAAAAACTTACTTCCTATGATGTCTGACACTTCTTACCAATGAGGTTTGGTAGGTTTGGACGTGGTATGTGAAGAAATTATCACCGTGCCACTTCTGTCTGCTCCCTTCCAGTGCCAGAGATGGTTTCACATATAAGCAAGACCATTTCCCAGCTGCTTCAGCGCACAGTGCAGCACTGAGCTCAAATAGCTGAGATTTAACACTGGCTAGTGCTGTCACTGGAACCAGGGACTCGGAGTGCAACCATTCAGGCACTGTTTCTGGCAGGGATATAAACCTGGCAGCAGAAATGTCTCAAAATACTACAGCTGTGCTGCGGACAGATCACAGCTCCAAGTTGCTTCTCGTTATTTTCACAAGAGTAAAAAACATCCATGGAAGCATATCTAACACTGGTACCATAACTCTTTATTCGGTATTAGGCAGCCAAAAAGTTAGTTACTGCCTCATATAATCCAGCCACGAGAATATTATCCTTTAATTCATCTGATGACCCCATTTCTTCATGTCTTCCTCACCTTTGCTTGTTGCAAATTGTTCTCATATATTGACTTGCTGGCACACTTCAGCCTAAATTTATTTTCCATTCCGTAAGCTGCTTCACAAACCCATTCCTGCACAGATGATCTGTTTAACACGTCTATCTAGCAAATATCATCTAGTCTTCCTAGGATACTGGTTAAAGAACAGGATTTTGAATTAATAGCTTAGTAATAATATGAGACCAACATTATCACTTACATTTGATGCACAGAACAATTCAGGCTGACTATTTTATAAAGTATGTTGGCAATCTATTTTCCAGAACAAATATACAACTATTTTCATGCCAATTTTGTTCTTGCAACTGACCCAGTTCTCAAAGTCTGTAACTGAAAAGTAATAACATTACAGTAATAAAATAAAAAAATAGTGTTCAGAAATTATTATTACAGAATTGGAGTGATTTGTTGCACACATTTTAATCCAACACGCAGACTAAGCATTTCACCAAAATCAAAGCCTCAGCTCTGTTGTTCCCAATTATGTGCGGCAGCAATCCAAATACAGAAAATTGTTACCACATTTTATTCTTTTCCATGATGAAGAAAACAGTAAGCAATGCAGCTAAATGTAGAATAACTTCTCATTTCTGAATAGTCAGTTACCTGACAAACTCTAGTCCACCCTACTCTGCTGTATAAGCGGCAAAGGGCCCTGTCTTTGCGGATTTTAATTTTTCCAATTTCTTTCACAGGCTAGCAACAAATAAAATTCTGACTTGATTTTCATCTCCCTTTTTGCTAAAACATAACTAGCTTTGGTGACATATTTATTGTCAAGACCAGAAGATTATTAAGAAGAACGGATTTTACTACAGAACTTAGCAAGTTTCACTTAAAAAGAACAAGTTGGCTCAGGGCTATTACCATTTTTTAAAAAGTGTTCTTAGGAGTGCCACGTTATAGAAACTCTCTTTACATACCACAAAGTATTAACTATTAACTAGCAAGGTAAAGACAAACCTAGTAGACCAGCTCTGGGTATTTTTTGTCTCTTTGGCTCCAAAACACACTAAGACTATCCAAAAGTAGTGCAAACTGTGCAAGAAAAATAAATCCTAATGACTTACAGAATATTACATGGAGTGACATCCAAAGAGAGGGAAAATGCTTTCAGACAATGCAATACACACAATTTAAAGAGATACCGCTCACATTTACAAAGGAGATGGAGTGGTACAATACACCAGAAATAACCTTTTCTTTTCTAAAATATAAATGCTCCTCTGCAGTGCCATGAAACTGAATGCCATTGCAGAGTGCTGGAATGAAACTCAGTCCAGAACTGAAAACGGGTTATAAATAAAAAGGGGAGATGAGAGGGAGAGAAGGAATCAATTTTCAGTGCTCAAGCTCAGTGAAACACAGCAGGAGTAAACATACAGCAGGAATGGGGAGAAGTTGACTTGCTTTCAGTGTGGGAAGGCAGTAAAAGCAATAATGATGGTTGGGGTGTTGTAAGGATATGTTAACTTAATGATACCTACACAAATAGCTTTTGTGGTCCTAACAGAACTCTGAACTTCTGAGGTTCTGGAAGCTCTTTAACAAGGTAATTAGAACAATCAATACCTTACTCCTTTATAACAGGAATCATCAAGCTTGTCAGAAGCAAGCTCCCTCTTTTCCATAATCCCAAAACACCAGCACTCCTGAGAAATTATAACGGTGGAAAACTTCCAGTGAATGAAAGGAAGAGGCAAACAGATTGTATCCCTGTAAAGACTCTTCTCCACATGGCAGACAGCTCCCTGGCCAAATTTCTTCAACGAGACACTCACTCAGGGTTTTGTATTCTCATATACATGCATTTTTGTGATATGATTTTAGTGATGACAGACTTGATATGATGTAAATAATGATTTTTTTTGATTAGCCTAAAGACATTGGAATAACTAATACTGTTCTTCTTGAGCAAGGCTGTAACACAGAGTTTTATATTTTATACAGCCAGCTAAAAAGACATGAAAAATATCTGAAAAACAGTGACAACACAGAGTATTTGATTTTTACAGAAATATTTTAACAACTGTGTCATTTCATGGTTGCACAATAACCCACCAAAAAATCTCAGGAAGTGTTAAAAATGTAAGTCAGTAATGTACAAAAATTGCTTCAGACACTAATACCTCACCTCTAACTCTATGGTGAAACACATCAACTACTTAATTGAAATACCATGCAACCCTCTGCGTTACAGGATCAGATTCCTTCCTCAAAGAAACTGTGGCATCACTCTGTGTGTACACCAGTGTAATCATGACCACAATCTGGATTATTTTGCATAACCACATATATGGGATTTGTATTAAGACTGTGATCCAAAAATAAACACAGTAATAACGTGCACTATTTAACTCTGAATAAGTCTGAAGTATCTCTGCTGAAATGTTACAGAATACATGCCATAACTCTAGAATTATTACATGTATTCAATTTCTATTACTAGAAGTAAAAAACCAAGAAGGTAAAAGATCCAATCTCGATTCACAAGTTTTCAACTAAGCAAGTATAATTTTATTAAATATACATTATACCCACCAATATGAAGTACATGAGATGCTAACACATGTGTTCCATTACTCATATTACTTCTTTAAGGCCTTCTGTCATTCCTGTTTTCACTGACCACTTGGTTGAAGGAGTCTTCTCTTTGCTTAGCACTAACAGGTGATGTCCCCCAGAGTCAGTTAATGACTGGCCTCAAGTGACTGAGGACCATCACATCTTTAATCTAAGATTATAGAAACTATTTATGACAATTGTCAATTAAACTCTTTGTAAAACCACATCAGAAGTCTGATTTTCCCAAGCAGTGAGAGAGTACAGAATAATAAGTATCTTAAAACAGGAAGGAGAGGGAGGGGAAGGGATATTAACCCACACACAATTCTCAAACTTGGGGTCGAGTTCTCTTCTTACTTGCATGCAGCAGGAGAGAAGAGCAGAAGGTCTTTACTGACTCCTGTTAGTGATGTAATGAAGAGCACTTTTTGGTTCTTAAGGTATTTGTTGAGAACAACTGCAAATCTTTCTAAAAGACTTTGAATTACCATGAATACTCTAGGTAAATATGGGAAAGGTTTTCTGCCTTTACTGAAAGTGTAAGCAACTCCACATTCTTAGCATATTGTTTAACATTTCTTAGGTTTTTAATAGCATCTGGGCTGATGCCTTTGGCCTTTCCTTACTCATCACACTTGCTCTGTATACATTATTTTACTCTAACAGATATTGCAAATCTAATTTTACCTCAGCACTGGAAACTGGCATCTCTTCGACTTGTTGAAGGGAATGTCAGGTCCTAAGATTTCATTTGCCTCCACATGTGGGACAGATCATTAAAACTTGGAAACAGTCACCAGCCTGAGCGTCTTTAACAGAAACATTCAAGATCTAAGACGGCAATCCCAACAGGATTTTGTTTCCTCCCTGTTAGAGAGAACTGCTTGGTTCTGTTGGTGCCCAGACCTGACATCCAGCACGAAGCCCAGGTCCCAGTTACAAGGGAAGCGTTAGACCCACTGACTTTGATGAGAGAATGATCATCCAGTGGGGGAATCCCACTGCCTGTGACTGCATGGACACTCTCTCACATAGAACACAGACAGTGCTGGGGGTGTGTTGGGGAGGAGAGAGACCCACCCAGATTCAGAGGCCTCTTGTCAAAATCTAGGCCACAGTGGTTCAACCAAAAGTGACACACTCCAATTATATTTAACTAACTATGTGCTTATGAGGAACAGCATCAGAATCCTGGAAACTGTCGTGTGTACTGAATGGTCCAGTACACTGATCACCATTTGGAATCATTTCTCATCATTTATTTTAGAAAACAAGGTTCCTCTCACCTTAATGAACCTTTTTTTTTCCGTGACAATCACTGAAATTTGTCTGTGTAAATGCACACAACATCTGGGACTAATGGTTTCAAATAATGGAGCTCACAAAGTGGTGCTCCAGAACATACATGAGAGCCAGTGAGAACTAGGTAAGTAATTTTTATTTGGGGGCTGTGGGAGAAAGGAATCAGGGGTCCAGCAAACAAGCCAGGTGTCTATGAATAACTAACTATCGTACTGAGGGGAACAAACGAGCTCTGACCTGTTCTTTGTATACTACCACACAATAATGCTGATTTCACACCAAAATGGGAGAGCCCAGCTGAAGAAGGGGGATGGTTATACATGTACATATATTCACCCATACTTGCACTTCTTTTATCCTCTCCCATTCTGGGCACAACAGATTCAAGCTGAAGTTTTGTTACACCCTGGCTACAAAAGAGATGCTCCAAAAGATAAGCAAATACTCAACATAATAGGAATCACTCAGATTTAGGTCAGCAAACTGCAAGCCTCACTAACTCCCAACACAGGAGTACTTAACCTTTGCATAACACTGGAGCGTTAGCCTGTCATGCGACCCGAGCCTCCCTTCCTGAGCTTGCACTGCATGGTGCAACACCCTGCACAGCCTGGCATGGCTACGCATGGCTGCTAATGCATCGTGATGGATGAGCAGCACCAGAGCCTAAAACATATCAAAATTAGAGAGCCACAGACAACGGAAGTCCTTCAAACACATTTTCCGTTCTTAAAAATCATTAAAATGCCTTGCGTTCAAGTACGGTTTTTATAAATTTAACGGTGTTATTTATCGATAAAATAGCAATTTATGTAAAATTTACAAAGCCCTTACAGGCTTTGCTTCTGTTTACAGATAAAAGTATCCGCAGAAACTGCTGCTGATCCAGATGCCTGTCTAATACATAATACTTCACAGCCTTGCAAAATGCTGCGTATTAAAGGTTGGAAACTGCTTTTTGGCCTACTTTCTGCACTGACATACTGAAAAGGAGGGAGAGTCTTGTGGTTGAGACACTTGGCTGGGACTGAGATGACCTGGGTTCAGTTTCAGACTCTGCTACAGACTCCCAGTACGTCCTCACACAAGTGACTTAATCTCCCTGTATATTAGCTCCCCACATGGAACGTGGGGCTGCCAATACTTCTGGATGCTGGTGGGGCTTTTTCCTCTTCAGACTACACAGCCTTTGGGATGCAGACTTGTATGTTTTCTGAATGATAAAGAGAGCCTCAAGCTGAGTTCAGGCCTCTTGGCATTACTCTAATAAAATGAGAAAAGATCTTTCATGTAAAGTTTTTTTTGTTATGATTCTTCAAGGTTTTATGGCTGGTTAAGTTTGGGTTTTTTTCTTTTTTGGAGGGGGGACTGTTGTGGTGTTTAATGGGGTTTTTTTAATGTTCAATTAATTGTCAGTTTCTAGTAAAAGACAAGAGGAACTCACTCCTGAGATTTTCTGTGCTGGGCGAGTGCAACAGCAGCAGAACACATTCCACAGAAGAACTCATGCACAATCAATTAGGTCGTCTAATTAATTTTCCAACTCAATAGATGCTATGAACTTTTTTTTTTTTCAGAAATGTATCTATACACATGTGTAAAAGCAAGCCAAAAACTTTTAAAATCTTAGAGGAGAAGGATTGATGATATTCACTTGAAGGGAATGGGCTGCTACATGGGAAAAATGCCCTCTCACATGGGATTCATATTTCTGTCATGAAGGGAGAAAACACATATGGGGGGGGATAAGAGTATTTTCCCATTGACAAGGCTGTGTAACTACCATTAGGGACTGACTTGTTAATCAGTATTTAGAGTAATTTAAGATATTCGGTTACCCCATAATTAGGGAGAATGAAAACATGTGGAGAGCAAAAGACACATTTAAAAATAGGTTTGAATCAAATAAGGACAAAAAATATAGATATTTACAGGGGGTTTAACCACAGCAAAAGACACATTTAAAAATAGGTTTGAATCAAATAAGGACAAAAAATATAGATATTTACAGGGGGTTTAACCACATATTACATCAGATATGCTACAGCATGTAACAACAGATATCTGTTTCTCTAGTCCTAACTCAGACAAAACTTCAATTAGCATCACCTGGAACTGTGTCTGAAGAAGGACTCTGGAACAAAGATTGAAACAAGCAGGAGAAGAATGGCCAGAGAATTCTCTGCCTTCTCTCACAGGGTCCTCACCAGCAAATTTTCAACTGCCATGAATTTTCTCTGCACTTCCTTTCCCATCATTGTGATCACCCAAAAGTCCTTATTCCGCACTAACATAATGAAGTGTTTGTGGGACTAGAGTTACAATTGTGATGTCTGGATTAAAACAGTGAGTTGTGACATTTCTAAGAGTCCTAAGGGAGACAACAGTGAATTATAGAGAATACACAAATACTTGATAATCCACAATTATGGGGAAAAAAGGCACAGAAACATAACAAAGTGCTTCAGCTGGGGTTTTACTATGGGTGTTTCTATGGAAGCATAGACTAGATTTATAAACTTATAAAAATATCCATAGTAAATAAAAAGTAATAAATGTAACAGTTTCTCCAACCTGTACCACAAATCAGTGTTCTGTTAGCAACTGTTTCAAACAATGCAGCTGCTAGATCAGATCAGACAGGAGAGAGACAGCAAGGTCTGGAAAAGATACATACTGCTCGTAGGTAGGGGGAAAGCCAGAGCAAAAAGCCTTCAGGGAACAAGTGTAAAGGAAACAAGGAAACAAAGAAGCAAAACAGCAAAAGAGCAGAGGGACGAAAAACAGGAAGGCAGCAAAGACAGGATGGATCAAAGCAAATGTAAGAAATGAGTGGGAGGCACAGAGACAAGGAGAGATAAACAGAGGGAGCCAGCAGACACCATGTGTGAGAAGGGGAGAAAAGCAAAGGGAAGGGAAGGAAAAGGGTGGCCAGCCCGAGAGCTTCACCAGCCAACCAGGAGAGGGAAGTTTGCCAGGACAGGCCGGCCAACTAACTAGGTAAAAATGAGGGCCAGAGAGCCAGCTAGCAGAGAGCAGCCGGCCAGCCAGAGCCATCCAGGAGAGGGATCCGTGTGCGGAGCAGGGTGGGTGCAGTCCCAGCTGCACCCAGGAGCCGGGTGACCTGCAGCAAGCACCACGCTCTGCAGGGAGAACGGGAAGCAGCAGCAGTGCTCAGCCCCGTGCTCCAAGAACAGCAGCGAGCAAGAAGCAAAAAGACACCTGAGAACATCCCAGCAAAGGGATGTGCATCTCACTGACCCATCTGGCTATGCACTCTGAAATACTATCCACTAGAATCCCTGGGTGGCCAAATATGAATAAACAATGACTACACAAATTGCAGATATTAGCCATCCATTTTCCCAAAAGGCGTTTTCCTCACATTTGTAGAGCTGATATCCATATTTGTTTTCTACTTTGACACTTTCAAGCGGACAAAGTACAAATTATGCACACCAATATTATTTATATAGTTCAATGTCATAATCCTAAATCAGGAAAAACAAACACCAGGCCAGTGATAAATGAGAATATGAGATAAAAAAGGGGTTACAAACCACACGGAGAATGGCCTAATCTAGCAGTGACAACATACTGCTTATCTGTTCAATTAGGCAGCTCATATCTATCCATCTCAAAGAAATAAAATTAACTATATTGAATAAGAAAAACATTTGAAGCTGTTGCTAGAGGATTTCTACTAGATAGTAAATACTTGTGCTATCTTCTGAAATATTTTTTACACTAAAAAACCAATAATTGAACAACTGAGTGGATCAGAACAAACCGTGACAAGGTCTATGTTCCTATCTTCAGAGCTAAAATTTATTTTTTAAAAAAAAGAGCAGTAAGGTGTGTATGTATATATATATAAAAATTATTTCTGAGAAGAACAAGCTTCATTTCACAGTCAAAACACACTGTTAAGTGCATCCTGTTCTTTTTTTTCTCCCCAACCACTCTTCCTGGTGTAACTCCGCACCACACAAAGCAGGTACTTAAATTAACGGGTGGTCCTGTCAAGGAATCAGGACTCAGAGAAAGAACAGAAGTGAGGTAATCCAGGTGTGGGCAGTGTCTCAACATTTGCCTTATCTTTCTGGATATAGGACCTGCTCCACACCACCAAAACTCCCAAGTATGTTTTTCCTTCTAACTTCCCTGGGCTTTGAATGAAGTATTAAGCCATCGGGAAGCCAGTGATCCATTAAACTCCCTTACCCTCACACCAAAAGAGATTCACAGCTGAGACAGACCAATACTTTAGGTATTAAAAGTCAAATTCTGCTTGGGACCAAGTGCAAGAGAGCAGTACATGCCAGGCAGCACCTTGGGGTCCCCACAAGCAGTAAGAGGAGAGAGGGGAAGGGAAGCAGGAGCGAAGAGGGAGCACCCTTCTCCTGCTGGGGAGCAGTGAAGAGTTAAGAGGGGGAAGCACACAGGGTGCAACAAAATGCAGTTTAAAGTTCCTCTGTGGGAGCTCTGGCATCTGTCTAAGCTGCAAGGTTTAGCAATTGCAGTGCCAATTCAAACTTGTCCCTAAAAGTATAGGAAATATTTTCTTTCAATTTTTAGTCGAATGGGTACATTCAGCAATCTAGGTGGTCATCAATACCTATTTGATTCACTTCCAGCAACGTTAGTGGAACAACAGACTGTTCTGCCTGGTGTCTAAAGTTTCAGCTGCTTGTAAACCAGAACTGTGGGAAAACTTTTAGGTGGCTTTAAAAAAATTCTCGTAAAACAGTAGAAGGCTCATAATTTAAGACACTTCAGTGGAAGAGAAAACTTCCTCCTGATTATCAGAAATATTTTGCACTATCTCCAAAAGGTAAGCAGGATATCCTCAAGAAATAATGTCGTTTATCCACATCATTCTTGTCAGGATAGGGTCTGAATATCTGTTTTAATAATTAAGTTTCAGGTTTCAACTACACTTGTGACAAATAACATTCACAGGAGAAAAATGTTTTTAGAGCATCAAATAGTTTAGTCTTATAAAATAAAATAAGCTTGTGGTGGTTAAACTACCCTTACATAAGAACATTTTATTAGTGTGTGAATACACTATAAGCTTAAGTTATAAAGATATTTAGCCCACGTGTTTGAAATGAGATAACCACTGGCTTGGAACTCTTGCCTGGCAGCACGCTGATCTCTTTCTTTCTCCCATTTCATTTAATTAGAAACTTGAAATTGGATCTTTTAAACAGCTGATTAAAAGCCCTGTTCACAAAAGTGATCTTGGTTATTTTTCACGTGAGTATCAGGCTGCCCCTCTGCAGGGCAGCAATTCTGCTGACAGAACGTGATCTCATTGAGCTTTGGAAGAGGTGTGGGGAATCACCAGTGTCTGCACCTGTGCAGCAACATCCCACCACTGCAAACCACACACAATGCTGGCCACTCGAATAAAACCAACAAACATAAAAAAAGACACAAGGACATCATCTCATCCAAAAGGAAGGCCCAAAACTCTTCCGCAGCTGCTCAAATTTGAGCATAACCTAAAATGCAAACATCTCCTTTAGATTTAAAAGGGCTCCTTATGCTTCATCAGAATCTATTGGAGGACACATATATAAACTTGTCTAGGTGTTAATCAATGTACATTAACACACCTGCATTCTAAAAACACTTTGGAAATGAGACTATCACATGAAAGACTGTGTATGTGGCACGTAAGCCCAAAAGGAAAAGAACAGTATATTATGAAACTGAAAGAGGCTGTATGGATTTTCTTTGCTATTTACTCTACTAGAATATTTCTTACTCATCATCTTGAAATCCCTAGTTGCATTTAAATAAATACCATTCCATATAATGGCATTTTCTATACACCATAACCACTAATCTTTGCTAAAACATGTTCATTTTTGTGGCTTATGAATTTAAGCACTTTTATCCTAAATTACTGACTGATAGTATTGTGTGGTAGCACAGCACAGATCTAATTGCCTTCTCAATAACCTTATTGAAATCTGGCTGACAAGATCTGATCAGGTCTCTCCGACTCCTGATTCAAAGCCTACTGAGGTCTTTGGGCATCCCTTTATTTCATGTGAGTAGGTTTTGGATCACTTCAATAGTGACTGCAAAGTTTCATCCAGGCTTCCCTTCCCTGACCAATGCCAAGACTTCTACCTGTGAGTTTAAAGTACTGCCCAAATGTCTGAATATAAAACCATCCAGGCACAAACGTGTGTGTGTCTGTGTGTGTGAAATGCATGTATAATCTACCCTCTGGACACAGCAAAACAGGCTGTGGAATAAACAGAAGCCATTCCCTGCAGGGTTTTGGCAATAGTTTACACTAAGTGGCAAATCATTACTGCTTTAGATGTCCATTGAAATGCCAGTCATCTTGCACTCTTTTGGTATTTCCTTGGATGCAATGGGCAGTTGCCTAGAAATGTGGGATTTGATGCCGAGTCACTGTGTAACTTTTTAAAAGATTACCCAAATATTTATGAACAAAGAATAAAAGTTATATGTGCATATGCACAAACCCCATCTAATTTGTTTAAATAATTTCAGACGCTAAAAACCTCAATTCTCGTATCAAGAATTCCTTCAGCAGACAAACATGAAGCAGTCTCTCAGCAGTGGGAGATGTTAAAAGGAGCTCCTGTAAGCTGCACTCCAGACAACTACCACTAAAGTGTCAAAACTATCTTAGGTCTTCTCAGTAAGTCTCTCCCCCATTATACTGAATGCAAAGGAAGTGTTCCCATTTATTTCTAAGAGGATCAGGACACCAGTCCTACTATGTTTGGGGGATAGTCGAATCATAGATGCAAAGGCCTGCTGCTGTTGCAGAGTAACAAAGAGAAATTCCTCCCAGCTTGAACTGAAATGGACATCAACAACGTAGGCTGAAGGAAGTTGTTATTTCTACTCAAAATTCTAAACAGCTGTTTTCAAGGCAGATTAAAAGATTTTTTCAGTGTTTGGATTCAACTCAAGAGCTTTATCTAATGCATACTTTGTATTTGAGTATTTGTTGAATTAGAAATTTAATAGAGCAGCTGAGTATTTTAAAATCTTTTGGAAGATGTGAAAAAGGGATGTGAACTCTAGCACACCCTGTAAAACATAAATTTCTTACCAAAAGAATATGTTATTCATGTGCTCTGTACATTAGGTCAATTATTACTCACTTTCTTTGGAGAACCACCAAGTGCCTCCACCCTTTATAACAGAGCACTGTAATCAACTGTAGTAAGAATAGCAGAATTATTTTAATACACACCGGTGGCTCAGGCCTGAGCTCAAGGCAGCTTGAACAGTAAGAGACTAAGATGGATTGGCCATCACCTTTCCTTTTTAAGAGGGAAAGAAATTAATGCTTCCTTGTACACCTCTGTAAATAATTTCAATTGCACATAAATAGGGAAAAATTTATAAAAAGGAACGCTTTAAATTTGCCCTCCAATTTAAACACTTCTGCTATTTAATGACAAATTCCATAAACATTCTGATACCAAAACTTCTTCCACTGCACGTCTTTCGTTTCCGCTAACCCAATTTAACCTCGCATCTTCCTTGCACTCAGCAGCTGTACAAAGCACTTTTTTTGTACTGACATCAGCAAGTGACTGAAGTGCTAGTGCTAGATTTAAAATGCCTTCTAAAACCACGACTTTTTGTATTGAATTTGGAACCAAGTTTGATACAACTTGTACTGTTAGTTTAATATAGTATCACCTTTCATGGAGCCATATCTTGTTGGGTTCCTGCTGGGACCTGAGAACTGAAATAGCACAAGGTTTAATGCATGGCACTTCATTTTGTCCAGCCTGGCTCAGGCCAAGAGAAGCATTTCAAATTATTTAGATAACCACACAGATTAAATACCCAGCAAGATAGCTTGCTAAGTCATTCATCATTTGCCATTCCTGGCCTGTGCTTGTGTCTAGCAATGTTTTTACTAGAAGAGCCATTCAGATGAATGGAATGCACATCTCCGCTGGGTCTCCCCTGCCCGAGCAGCAGTCTAAACTTCTCAACCTGCCTCCAATGCCCTTTTCCCAAGATGTGTGAAAACTGTCTGGCTGGATCCTCTCTGCCATCATCTTCTTGCCTATCTTCCCTTCTCACCTGTTTCTCTTGCTTCTGCTTTATGAGCCCCTATAATTCTACCAAATTTCAGTGTATTAAAACATTACTCTCTCCTTACTTCAATCCCTCACAAAGTTCACAAATCGTCCTCTTATTCCTCTCTTACTCCTCAACTCAAGAATCAAGTAGCTGGAATTAGTTCAACACCATGTGGTGTAATTCAATTCCAGACATAATATCTGCATCATTACGCTGTCTCTTATCTTAAAGGTTATTGGAGCTGAAGCAACCTAACATCAACTCTCCTTTCACAGGATCCTTTCACAGAGGTGCATCACTCGCTTCTTTTTTCACTGCCCCTTTCAATGGCAAATCTTTTGGCTTGGAAGTAATTTTTGACCCTGTGGCTTCTTCTGAAGCCTGTATTAATCCAACTGTAAAGCTGTCGTACTTGCATTTTACAAATCTCTCCAAGTTACCACCCATACTGTCACACCAGGACATGGAGATTCTCATAAAGGCTTTCATCATATCCCAGCAGGACAATTACACTTCATCGCTTGCTGGTTTTACTATTACCTCCTATAAACATTTCAAGTCCAAGTAGTGCTCTGTCACTGCACTGCTCAACTGAGCTAAGACATCTGGACAATCCAGCCCAGAGACCAGTCCAACGTCCCTCGAAGAAACAGTTCAAGGTGTGTCTCACTTAAAGATCCACCTTAATGGCACTTTGAAAGTGCACAGCACGCTCTTTCCGCTGTATGTTTAGCACTTTTTTCTTGTTGTAGTTCTCAGAAACATTAAGCAAACAGGAGCTTCTGAGGTCCTAAAATCTCCCATCACTGAGGGACCCAGCTGCCTCCTAAATCAGGTGAAATTATCAAGTACCTAATCGGTCTCCCAATCTTTTTGTATTAAGTGACAAGCAGGTAACTACAATTAGTGTCAAGTGCAAACAGGAAAATTCCCCTGACGGTGTGTCTGTAGTTTTTAGTATTACTCGGATTTAAAACCATTCCCTATTCCACACCTCATGGACCACTGTAATTTTGTCAGCTTATTTTTTTATTTTTAAACTAACTGTTCCATTTTTAGAATTTTATTAGGCAAGTACATTGGAAATTATCAGCATAACACATGCTTTCATTTCACAGCACTCAAACAATCACTGCCACAGGACAAACACTCTCTGGATAACAGAACACACAAAAAAGAAAAAACCGGAGAAGATCCAGAATTACGAACACTTTGACAATGTTAGCACTGGATCTTCATTAAATAGCTAATAGGTCTGAATGGTACAGTTGGAAGTATTACAAATCACAGACTAACATATATTTTAACACATTTTCCAGAGAGTGACTGGACACAGTCCCGGGCAACCTGTTCCAGCTGATCCTGCTTGAGCAGGGGAGTTGGACGAGGTGATCTAAAGAGGTCCCTTCTACCCTAAGCAACTCTGTAAGCTGAAATACAGTTCGAAATTACCCCTTCTCCCTGTAATTCTTACAGTTCTATTTTTAAAAGAATGTAAATGCACTGTTTGATAGGTAGGAGTTACCCCACTAAACAGCAGATATGCATTTTGGTGTGCTGTCTGTTTTTGCTGGAGATAAACTGATTTTCCAAGCCTTGCTGAAAATTCAGCTATCAATAGATTCAATGGAGCCATTGTAGGCAATGGGACCGAGATAAAAGGACCTAGAGCAGAAACTGATGGCTTAATCTTGAGACCAAAGAGCACTTTGAGAACCCTGTGCATACAGAAATAAGGAGAACAGTAAGTCTAGTAAAATATCACTGAACTTATGACCACTGCTGCAATGCCAGCAAGGACGCCCCTGGCTTTGTCCCATGCTGTGTGCAGTGGTGCAGGATGAAAGCATCAGCCACCACTTCCCCAAGGAGGCAAGAACTGTGAACATACAGGTTTCTACTCAGCTCCTGCTTCCCTGTGACTGTCAGCACCTCTGTGTTAGAAGAAAAAGCACTACAGGGTCACAGAAGACCATTCATTCCAAGGAGCAAGGAGCAAATGGGGACAGTGCTGAACACCTGGCAATCGTTGGGTAAACTTTGCAAAAAACATAAACATTGAGGACAGGATCATTATAAAACATGACCAAGACCACTTGGTAAGCCAGGCTTACTCGAGTTAAATGCTTTTTAAAAACTGAGTCACGCACTAAGTTGAACATTCAGGGACAAGCAAAAGAGCGCAGAGCCCACTCCTTCAGAATGGGAGTAACAATAATCTGAATTACACCACCAAGGAAAGAAATAAAGGCTATGGCACAGCAGACTGCAGTTCCAGTAGCCTACCTGTGCTAGTTTAGCTTGGGTAATGCCTGCAATACACACAAAGTAAATGTATAAGATCACAACCAAAAATCAGGTGCTTAAAAGGTTTCATATTTCTTTCTTAGAATATAAACCCGTGTGTATACATAAGTGTAAACACACATGCACTTTTAATAACTATCATGCTTTTTTAAAATTACTTATCCCTAGCCTTTGCACACCTTCCTGCAAAGGGAAATATTGAATCTTGCTTTCTTTATGTAGCAAAATTCCACCTTTTTCCAAAAGAAGTTTCTTCTGGATAAAGACTGCAAAGCCAGGCTCTGTTTTACAGCATAGCAGAATTTGGAGAGTGATATTTCTCTCAGGGCTCCTTTCTTTTCAGACCTTATTTAGGCCTCTTTTCTTTTCCTACAGCATTTCTCTAAAGTGCCAAACTGTACAAGCTGTCACGAAAAAAAATATAAAAACTACTCAGTCATTATTCGTGAACCTCTCAAGGGAAACTGGAAGTGAGAATGTGCCTGTCCTTACAGCTGCTCTTAGGTAGCTGTTTTCCCACAATTTTTTGCAGCTTTTATGCTCATATAGGATAGATCTCTTTCTAAATCTAATAGTTTACTTTAGAAAAGTTTTAATTTTTACAGAGATTTCAACAGCTCTGTTACAAATATGTAGCAAATAAACTTACACATGTCAAAACAGTTGCACTGGCCACTTGGAGCACCTCTGTTTAAGATGCATTTTCATTAGCATTTTGCAGCTGACCTACATAAAAGAATTGTTTTACTTGGAAATGCCTTCGTCAGTTTGTCCTTTCATTAGGTTATATCCATGTTTTAAAAGAGGTTTCTCTTCTTTGTTAGAACTGACCATCAAGAAAGTTTTAGATCACTTGTAAAAACAAGGAAAAAAAAAAATCACAAACTTGACTGAGGCATCATGCATACTGATATTTGTGGCAACTTTAACAAAAATTCTCAGCTTAACAGCCCAACAAGGAAAACAGCTATGAACGAGTGATTCACAAGGAAACATTTGTTTTCACTGTAACAAATGAGAGGATTTCAGGTAGCAGTGCTTTCTTATAGCAAAAGATATTGCAGCCCAGAAAAGAAGGAATAATTTTCTCCATAAACAGCTAAGCAGGCATTGTTAGGTAAGTTCTCAGCTGCATTTACTCATTCCCTGTATCATGTCCAACTCCAAGAGCCACCATTTCAAAGGCACCTTTTCTTTGGAAAGTTCCAAGAGAAATCAGTTGTGCCCAGCTATTTTATTTTCTACAAGTTTTGGCTGAAATTAGAAAAATGGGCCTGGCATAATGGTACTAAGAGGGGAAGAACAGCTTGAAGACACTCATTCTGAAGGCCTGGAACACTGCAGAGCACAGACCTGGCAGCGCAGGCCATTCAGGGAAGTTACAGCTTTCAACTGCCTGCACTGTGTATATAGAAGTCACATCTGTATGATCTGCAGGTAACATCCCATCATCAAACACAGACACCTCTCTGTGTAGGTAACTTCTACAAAGCCTCTCCTCCACTCTTTATTTCTTAAGACACTACAAGGCAGACTGCAAGTACCACGTCTGCGAGGTCCAGCCCAGCTGCACTGGAAGCTGAACCCAATTTCTTGCCCAGCAAACAGGGGCCAGAGGCTGCCAGCACAACTGGAGGTAGGAGTCAGGTTCAACAGCGAAGCTGTTTGCAGCACCAGAAGAATGATCTGGTGACTTTCCTGAGAGTCCTTTCAATGTCCTACATGCAAGAACCAAATCTTACAGATTAGAACAATGCAGCTATTTCATTCAAATGTTTTTAGGATAATACAGACTCCACAGTTTGCGATTAAATTTGTATGCATCTCCACTGCTACGACTAAAATCAAAACAAAGCAAAGTCCAAACAATACTTTACTGCACATCTAAAGGTCAGTGTCCTCAGCAGCCAATCAAGAAGGCATGGAAATATAAAAAGGTCTGCCAAATAGCTGAATGAAAACTTTAGATTTGTTTGACTGAAATCAAAACTCAATTTGGAACAAAATGTAAATGTTCAGCTTCATGTACAAAAGTTGGAGCCTTCACATCTCACAAGAGACCTAAGCCATATGTACTTAATCATTTATGGATCTTGATTAAGCTTATAAGCATATATCTGAAGAAACATTTTAAAACTTGCTATGTGGTATTTTAAGACACACAAAGCACAGAGCAAGCAACGCAGGACCAGTTAAGGGGTGTATTTGCAAGGACCAGAACAATGGATAAAAGCCTTCCTATACACAAGATCCCTAAAAATGCTTTTTGGCATCAAATAACAGACTGAGCCGAGGCCTGAGTTCTGATCCAGAGATCTATTGATTATATTGCTAAGTGTTACAAACCACCTTAAATCATTCTGTAGAGGCTGACTTCTCCAACCTAAAGCTGCAACTTCAATTTTAAAAGTTGAAAAACTCATCCAGTTATCTCAACCTCTTTTATAGAAAAGATAATCCAAAGGAATTTTTATTCTAAAACCGCGAGACATCAAGAGTGACAACATATATTGAAATTATTTTAAAGCCAGTAAAACATCACTCTCTGACTGAATATATTGATCTTCAGCCTGAAGCCATTTTTCATAACTTTTCAGGGGGAAAAAATGTGTGCAAGAGTCCTTATTGCAGGCCTTCAAGTTTAGCCATCTTTCAGTTTGCTGCTATAACACTGTACATGCATTCATGTTACATGGCTGCAGAAACTACATGTCTATGTCAACAGATGTGTTTCTTGGAAGAAAGCTGCAGAAATCAAGTTTATTCAAATGTTTGCCAGCTACCATATGCTGCAATACTACTTTAAATGCAACATAAGGCTTTGGGAACATACTTTTACTGCTATCTACACTTTGTTATTTACTTTCCATTCAGACTAAATACCAGAGACGGGGCACTCTAAGGGGTGCAGTGTCCTCTTTGTAAAAACATTCTACCCGTTGTAGTATTTAGAAAGAAAAAAAAATATACAGAGCCCTACATTACTCTTGACCACTTTCAGCGGCTGCACTTTCATAGAGAGGCTCTGGGAAAGATATTTTTACATATGGCATTAATTCTGGGAACTTTTAATAATGGCCAAATATAATTAAAAATTATGCAAAAATTCCTGCCATGAAGAGAGCAGCACAGAAACGACTCTGTTTGAAGAAAAAGCAATCGTTTGCTCAATATTCTGAGTCCATAAAAAACCAAAACACACGTGGTACGTTTTTAATATTTGAACTACATCAGGCCCAATTCTGCTCCTATGCAAAGCGAGTGGCAAAACTCCAGAATGCAGCAGGATTGAGCCCCTGATGTTGTCACAAGCATTCAAATAAACAAACAGGGCTGTAACACATTCTAAGCTTCCACTGTGTTCCTCTAAACGAATCCAGACAGAAAAAGAAACGCACATTTCATTGCATTTCTGCAATACAAGGATAACAACAATGTACAGTCTTCTATTATATAGAACTCACCCTCTTAAAGTATTATCACCCAAATGTCCAAAGAGAAACAGTTTCAAAGAGTCAAGAAAACCTTTGTGCACAAATCTGGAGACAGCTCTACCAAATCTGATAGGGTTGTTTGATCTCCCTGAGCTCCTAACATCAATTTTTCCTCTGGACTTTCATAAAGTGCAGGATACAGGGATGTTTTCACATGACCCAAACGTGGGCATCTCCCATAGCCAGCTAAATCCCCCAGGCTCTTTTACAGACAATAGAAAGAGCTGTCAATGTTCTGAATCATCCTCAGGGGAACATAAGCTAAGTCTCTGCTCTCAGTCTCTTCAGCAACGCTAAAAGAAACTGCAGAATCTGTAACTCACCCAAGTTATTCAGCATTAACACTCAAATGGCATAAAGATGGCATCCAGTTTTTAACCAGTGGGAGAAATTTTGCTTTGCCCACATCTTCATTTTCTGCTACCTGTGATTTCTTTTCATTGATAATATGACTACTGATAAGCTAAAAGCTGAGTGCATCTCTCAGATCTTAACTAACTCTGAAAGCTTGGGCCAAAATCCAGCAAGGCCCTTAAGCACTTGCATAATTCTTGGCACATTGACATCTCAGGTTTGAATTCAAAGGCAAGTCAAAGCCCATCACTGGACCACCGCCAGAGAACTCAGCACCTTCCTAAAAGAAATCCCTGAAGTTCAACTTTTAACTGAGACGATGTCTTCGAAATATTTTCCTTCCTGGGCTACGTATTTTAAACGTATCTCAAATGGCTGTGGGAAGCATTCCTGACTCCACTACACTTTTGAGTGTACTGTTGAGTTTATGTCAAGTCCACCTTTTTGAACGCTATTCCACAGAAAAGCCAGGTCTGTTGTTTTATGATACAGCTGCATATACTTGACAGTATGTCCAGGCAGCTTCTCCCACTCTGGAAAGGAGCCAAACACCACACACGAGAGCTTGGGAGTTAATGGTATGTGTGCAGCACGATGAAGTTGTCAATCCAGCTCTGGTGAAGCCTGTCTCACCAGTGACATGGTACACACCAGTATCTCACCAGTGACATGGTACACACTCCCAGAACATGAAGAGGAACTCCACTGATAAAAGTGAATCTCAAAATTCCTTGCATTCATGTTTATAGTGCTTTACACTAAGATTAACACTTCTAAGACATACAAAAAAGCAATTTGTGTGCCAAAACTGTCCAAGGCCAGCTGCTACCCTCTCAAAGAATGACTGAATAAATACATAGAAATACTCAGGCCACAAATTTGATGGAGTTTGCTGCACTGTGAAAGCAGTGAGTCTTTCACCAGATAAAGCCCTTCACTGTGCATGTATTTGATGCTACTGACCTACACAGAAGTCTTGCAGATCTTCATTAACAATCACATGGCCAGCATTTACTGAGGTAACGTATGGAAAAACTACTTAAAACAGTAGACACAGAACTACACTGCTTGTCTCTGTATCTAAGAAACTGGATGTAATTTTGTTCCAACCACCTGCAACATTTTAAGTGTTTTCCCTATCGGATTATTAAAATAACCCCACGTGTTTGGTTGCCTCAACATTGTTTTATTCAAGTCAGTTCTAAGTTACGACATATGCGGCAAAGGCTGCAATATTTTTTGGTGTGTGACATATGTGCCACAAACACTCTTTGATTGTTACTGTTAGTTGATGTTTGTAGAGAAAAGCACTGGGTGATACACAGCAGTAAATTACTTCCATAACTGTTAGTTTGTGGGATGGCATAACCTAGAAGTCAAACCACAGCCAAACAGATGGAGAATGTGTATGCCACAAAACTCTATCACTTCACATTGAGTTTACATCCAGAAACGGTGTTTTCAAAACAATCTGCTTCTCCTGCTTCCCCCAGAAATGGCAGAGTTTAAGAGACTACTTCTCCTGAGTATTTTCCTTTCCCCCCCTTTTCCATGCACAGAGATGCTTTGGTTTAGTTGTTTTGTTTCCTCCCCTCTTTCTTTTCTTTCTAATAAACACACGATTTTACTCTACAAGGCATGAATCTTGCCAATTTACTGGCTAACAGCCACTCACATGTACATCAGGAGCCCACCAGGGAGTGTCAAATCCACAGAACTTTCCAAAGCTAGATTCAAAATGCGGACCTCTTACTTAGCTGACAGCTGTGCAAAATCATCTGCAGCCAGACAACTCCCCAGTGACCACACAGGTGCATGTGCTGAACAAGGCAAGTTATTCTAAGACCAAGATTAGTTTATACTTGAAAAGTTATCTTCAGAAAAAGTTTTTCTCATGGCATAATGCGATTCTGAGACCAAAAACCACCACACCCTTTTTAGAGGAGGGGAACATATTAGTTCAGCTAGGTAGAGAGGCTGCAGGAAATCTGTGAAAGCAGCCAAATTTCAGAGGTTTTCTGGGAAGATATGACAATCATTTGGCCTCAACACAGCAAGTGAGAATTAACCAGGAATACTACAGCTCATTAATGTCTATTTTCTCTTTTATTGATAACTATAAAACCAAACACATGTTTTAAGTAAAAAACTGCCTATGGACAAGGCATGTAAGTTACAGATTTCCACCTCAATTGTGCTCAACAGCATGCATGTAATTTCAGGACAGCTTGACTTGGCTCAAATGGCTCTGTGCCACCAGTTTCTCACTCCACCCACCTTTCCTGATGACTTAGAAACTGAAGTTTGAGCAAAAGCACACAAAAACTTTCATTTGCCACCTCTTCCACTGGAGTGTTTTTGTCACAAGAAAGTAAACAGTTCCATCCGTGTTTCATCCTGGCCTCTATCCTTATGAAGTTCACACACTTCTAAAAATGCCACTTAAATTTTATCTTCCATCTTGAGACCAACAAAACCAAACACAACCAATTCAGCCATAGAATACAATACTGTTAGAGGTGTTGGAACACAATTATCCCCACCGATTTAGGGCACATACCTCTCTCACATTGGGGTCCAGTAAAGCCATACGTGCAAGCACATCGGTTCGGAGCCACGCATCTCCCTCCATTGAGACATCCATTTTCACAGACAGCTGGATCAAAGGGAAGGCAAAAGGAATCTTCATTGAGCTATTTTCAGAAAGGCATGAAGGTCGTACTTGGCCAGCTTAGGTAAACTGGTAAACATGATAAACATAACAGGATACCAAACTCTTTTCCTAGAATCTACTTAATGACCTTTTACTACTTCTTGGCCTCATTAGTACCATGAACTCATCTTTCCAAGGGAGCATAACACAAATCCAGGAACAGCCACAGCTCTTCTGACCTCTCAGAGCCTTTCTCTTTGGGATAGCCAGACAATCCCATAACTTCAAAATAACATCTCTTTCAAACTTGCAACAAATAAACACTGACAGAGATTGCACATAGAAGATGCAGAGGAATAGTTAATCTCTAAATCCTCAAATGTATCTGTTCCTCCTGTAATAATCCAGTATTAAAAGGCTCTTTGCTGATGTTAAATAAATAATGCTATTAATTAGGACAGCAAAATGTAATCAATATCTATTCCATGTTAATTCAAGATATTCTTCCCCTGTATGATGATGTCACTGGCTTCAGAACTCAATTTTTTTAATAATAAACTCCAAAAGCAGTTCCTCTCAAAAACAATCAGAAAATACAACATGCACATGAAAAAGGAGATTTTAAATACAATTTGATGTTCATTGAGTAATGTTATTCTTCGTTCCGTTTCACGTTCACTTCAGTAGAAAGAAGATTTCCATTTATCCTCTTTTATCCACTTGATATTTCACAGTGAAGGCAGAAATACAATTCTTAATCCTTTCACCATGTGATCCTCCTCCAGATTATTAGGGTAAATTCCTGGTCCCACTGAAGTTCATGTAAAGTGTGCCATTGATTTTGACAGAGCACAAAAGGTTTTCATTAAATGAGCTGAACACATTTTCTGTGTCAGACCAATAGTTCACTAGATAGCAACATGACAGCCTCGGTTAAAAGTAGTGTCTACATCCTTATTTGAGTTACTTCACAGCATTCCAGCCAAGAAGAACAAGAGAGCACCAGAGTCAGTTTGGGAGAGATTTCAAGCAGCAGATCCAGGAATGCTTTTGGCTAAGGACTCATTGAGCAAATAAAAAAATCTGTTGATCAACTCCAATAGACAACATCAAAATTTCTACAGCATACTAGCTAAGTGTGATGCAAACCCCGAAATGAAAACAAGACTTTGTATTAAAAATCTTCATTTTATCTATAAAATGAAAACTGAATCCCATGTAAAATTTACATGTATGACCCACTGATCTAGTGGGTGAAAAGTCCTGGAGGTCAATGGGAATTGTGGTCGTGTGAGAACTACAGGATCAAGTTATATCCAACTGTTATGAAGTCACATGATGTTTATTTTAATAATCTTGATCAGTAAGAATTCACTCAGCATTCATTACACAGTCACATGTTTTTCTGTACAATTCCATTATACCTGATCAAAAACCAGCTCAAGAGCATCTGAAATTCAGTGTTAAAGGGTGTCAAATCCACATCTCACAGAATCACTTAAGAGTATCTACATTCCTAGGGGTGTACTTACGCTGCCCACAGTGTGTTCCTGTATATCCCTTCTGACAGAGGCAATGGTCATCGCTGCAGCTCCCTCCATTCATGCACCGGATGTTACAGTGTTGGACTTGAAAGGAAAAGAGATTGTCCTCAGTTAAATCAAACCAGTCAGAAACACTGTTTGCTAAAGGACTTTATTTTTTTTTTTTTAGGGATCGATTCTGTGAACTAGGAAGTATTCGAAGTCAAGAATGCACATTTTAGGACAGATACTTAAAATGGCACTACAATAGAACACAATATAGATATACAGTTCCTAAGGAATACAGGACATGGTGCAAAGATTTGATGAACTCTCTCATTCAAATGAAGTCAAAGGCATTTCATTTGAACATAAATCCTCAACATTTCTTTCCCAGTTTGCAGTTATGAGAAAAAGCCTTCAATAAGGGAAAAGTACTAAACTTCTGGCAGACAGCACCATTAGAAAGGGAGTCTTATCATCTGGGAAGTGGGGGAGGGAAGTATTAAAGGAAAGCATATAAGGAAGCTCCTGAAGACAGCCCTGTTCTGCCAAGACATGCAACACCAGAAGCTGACCTGGCCAGGCAGGACTTCTTGCATAAAACGCAGGAATAACAGAGTGATTTCTTTCTGTATGCCAACTGTGGGCTCACCCCACCAGCAGAGCTGCTGTGCTTGGGAGCTGCACTTCCCCAGAGCCAACAACCTTCCCCTGCCAAGGGCAGAGGCGGGGGAGCAGCAGCACACTCTCCTCAGCTGCAGCCCCACCACTCATAATGGTTAACAGGCAGCTTATCCCCCTGCCAGGAAAACATAATGTCTCTGCTGCATTTTTCTAGTAATAAGGGCAAAGAGATTTCTTAACTAGATGTTGGGAGCAACTGAAAGTATGTCAGGCTCTTCATCAGGCATGGAGAAGTGGGCAGGTCTCCCAACAAAGTGAAGTTCTTATAGGTCCTGCTGTCCAACACAGCTGTGAACTGGGGCCTGCACTCCAGTAAGCAGCTGGGAAATGGTTTTCCTCTTAACAGGAACCACATGAAAGGCTCCTCCCCAGATAGGATTACGGTCTGATCAGCATTTCAGTAGATTGTGATGGAGCACTGGATACCTACACCACGCTGTCTGAAATGCTCAGGACTGAAAAATGGAAATTACATGTCCCGTCAGAGCCTGCAGCTAACAGGTGCCATGCCAAACACTGAATTTTTCATCTCACACAAAACCCTTAGGCATCATTTGGTTTTTAAAAGTTCAGAAGTATGTGAATAGAATTTTTTTATTATTATTATTTTCAAGTAGAAATAATAATTTTAACTGTACTGCCTTCTATAACAATATGAATCCACAAAACAGAAGTAAAACATACAACTGGAAAAAGAATTTAAAGCAATCTAGCATTTAAAACACTAGTAGCCTTAATTCTTCAATTATAAAAGCAAAAACTGTGTGTTACATTTCTTATGTGTCTAACAGTTATTATATATCTTCGTTCTGCTTTGGATGTACTTCAGTACTTCAAGCAACAAAAATGTACTAACATTCCTCAATAAAAAGTAAAATTGTCTGCAAATACAGAGTGAATATCTGGTGAAGATTTTTGGACAATGTCCTAAGTAGGTCAGAAAAAGGTGTATAGTTACTTTAAAATGTGTAGTTCAACTCAGCTTTATACAATCTTAGAAAAACAGAGGGGATTACAAAAAGCATAGGAAATGATATCATCTGTCAAGCAGGGAAGGAACTTAAAAACCACAAACTGATTTCAATTAGAGCAAGCTATGCCAAGAGCTAATTTCCATTCCCACATGAAGACCAAAGCCATTTAAGTAGCTTGAACTACATTTGAGATAAAAAGGTTAACAGTAGCTTAAATGATGATTTTCATATTATTTGTTCATGTATAAATAAAGTATATTTCCTCATTTTGGGATACACACACCAAGTTTCCACAACTTGTCTTACTGCTCCTTAAAAGAACTTTTCCAAGGTAAAATATTTCTTCCTCCTTTTTAAACTAAAATCATGATGGGAGACGGCTGGGACACCCAGTCATCTTCACTAAAATGAGCCATTTAAGCCACTGAGCTTTCTCCCCTATTACCAGGCAAGAGAATCAATGACATCCAGTCAGTAAACTAAATACTTATTTTCTGCCCTCTTTTGTGGGAATGTTGAAAAGAGTACTTCCAAATTCATACAGACTATTCTGTAATATTATCCTTCCAAAAGTTTACAGAAACACATTCAAAGGCTGTCTGGAGCTCAGATGATGATTTTAAAAAATGCATTTTTGAAAACTAGCATATTAATGCAGGTCCAGGTTCTCTTTTCTCAGCTATATCAACAATTCCATTAATGTCAGTGGAGATATTCTGGTAAAATGAAACAACCTGTTCCAAGATATTACACTGACAGAGATTCAAAGGAAAAGCACAGGAATTATCATAAGGCTGGTAAATCAACGCATATAGCTTTGCCTTATCTAAGCATGCACCGGAAATGTTAACATTAATAAATGGTTGCTTTTAATCAATTATTGTTCTTTTTCACATCCAATTTGTAAACAGTCTGCACTGGAAATGCCTGAAGTCAAAACAGGAATAACTGCAGGAACACTACTTTATAACCCTGCAAAAGAGCCAGCAAGACCATACACAGCCACGCAGGCTTCGCGTGTGGGCGACAGTTGTGTTTTTTATCAAAGTGCTGCCCTCTTAAGCATAACAGTTCCTGACTTTTTAAATAAATACCCAGCAAAACTGACTAAAGACTTCATCCCACCCAGAGCACTGCCACAACCACGACCGCTCGCGAAGCGTGCCGGAGCTCACCGGGCAGAAGAAGAAAGGCAGCACAGGTGCCGTCTACTCTGCGATCCCAAACTAAGAAGCGTGAGGTGTGAGGGTCTGCGGTCCCCAGGTGGGAAAGGCAGCGGAGCCGCTGGCCCAGCACCTCGGGCTGAGGGCGCGGCAGGGCAGCCAGCGGGCACCGCAGGAGAGGCCGGCTCTGCCTCTGTGCCACTGCCGAGGAAACGCTCCCAGCCCCGGCCGTGCATGACGCAGGGCTTCGCCTGCCAGGAGCTGTAAACAAGGAATGACGGCCTCATCGCATCCCAGATGCTCAGCGTGCTTTCTCTGTCGAGTGACTGAGTCAGGAGAGAGATGGCAGCTAGCGCCAAGGCGGGACATGGGCCTGCTGCCCAGCGCAAGGCAGACAAAACCCACAGTACCCTCCAAAACTCTGGGAACGTTCGAAACTCAAGACCTTACACCCCCTCTGACAGTAGCAGAATATAAGGCAAGGGGCTGAGCGCCAGGTTTTACTGCCATTGAGCAGACATCTCCCATAGCACCCGAGGAGTGGGGTCCCGGGGCGCAGAGCCAAGGCCCAGGCTCAGCCCCACACCGCCGGCAGCCTCTGAGGAAGACTCCGGGCGGGAAGTCTCTGAGGAGGAGCTCAGTCCTCAGCTGTGCCTCTGACGCTGCTGGCAGATGAGCGGAGCAGGTCCCACTCTGGACACGGACACTTGTCTCCACAGCTCTCACCCTGAGCACCACCACAGCTCCTGCTGCCTCTGTCACGGCTCCCTTCCTTCAGGGACAGCCCCATCAGCAAATGCCTTCCCTGTCTCAGCCAGCCCAAACCATTCTGACTATGGAAGCAAAACCTGGGGCTGGGCTCAGAGACAGACCTGACCCATAACCATGGGGGAAGCCTGACACCCCCCTCCTTGTCTGCCCCCCGTCCCACAGGGGCAGAGCAGCAGCTCTAACACGCAGCAAGATCACAGAGCATGAATGGAGCACAAAGAAGGGCCAGGCTGTAGCACCGACAAGGGGACACAGCAGCCACAGCCCGGGTGCTGTGGGGACGGCAGTGAAGCCAGTGCCACCCCAGAGCTGGCAGAGCACGGAGCACAGGACATCCCCCACAGCACGGAGTGCTGCACATCTCCACACAGGTGCACCTGCAGCGTCAGGGCACCCGCACATCAGGGCCAGCAGCACGGAGGCCTCCACGCTTGGCAATCTTATCTCCAAGCCTGCTTTGTAAGCACACCCAAAAATTCACTAATTACACAGAAATAACCACTACTCAGCCAGCAAGTTTACTGATGTCACTAAAATCCCTGCTGAGAAAACCGTCGGTTGATCTTTTCAACCACAAATCAGATTCCTAAAGCTGACTCTTAACCAGAAAAGTCCCAGCAACTGACCTGCCTAAGAATCAAACTCAGAGGCTTTGTTTTGCTCTCGAATCCACAAGCTTTCCAATCTGCATTAAACGTTTTATTTTGACAGACAACCAGAGTATAAGAGTCACTGTTAATTCAGTTTCTGTCTATGGGTGTACCTGCTATAAAACCCGTGCCCACTACTGATTCTTTAAGTACTAAAGACACACGTAGCTTAAAATATCCAAAGAATATCTCAGACATATCTCATATATCAGAAGCTATACACTTAATACTGAGAAATCATGGCATTTTCACTCATATTTGCTATTTTTATTTTGCATGTGAGAAATACGTATCATTTGCATTCATTTTTCAAACTATTTTAATTAGATTTTTTCTTATTTTTTAAAACATATAATTAAAATAAGGTTTCATGAATGCATATTCTGTCAAAATGTTAACTGTTACCAAAGGTAGTTGACAGTAACCATTTGATGTCATACAGTATTTTTTATGTTTACTCTGTTTTCTAATTGCAGCTCTAAGTCATTGTGGTCTATTGTGTAAATACATATTCATGGGTTTTGTATACAGTGCCAACAGAGCAAATGACTTACACAAAGTATGCTCTGTAAGTACTAATGATGTGCTAAATCATAAAAAATATTACACAAGAGTGCACAGAAGCAGCGGAGTCTCTTCTTCCTACAACTTAAAAGACACTTTTGCTTTCAGAATTAGTATGTTTTAATAAATAAAGGGGATGTAACCACATACACAAAATGTATCTTACATTACTGCAGAAATTGAACAAGATATAAACCATATATATTTTAAGCCAACTGCTAAGTCTATTTGTAAAGTGTTAATACTTATACTGTATACAGAGAATCAACACTTAAAAGCAGGCAAACCTATGCAGCAATGTAAGGAAAATAACGTCAGCACAGATTAAAGCTTATGATTAGTAGAAAATTCATACTTAGGAGAAGTAATGGTCAACCAAATTAGCTATGTCATACAGGCTTTAGAAGCTGCTTGGTGAAACCCTGCAGTAAAGTCCTGCACCCATTTATCTGTGCCACTCCAATGAAGGCTAAAACTATGGAGATCAATGGTAGAATATTTCAGAAAAAGAACCACAAGAGGAACTGAAACTTCACTCATCCTCTATTTTTCTTTTAAGTCTTGACTCATAAAAGAGTCAAGACTTCAGTGTGGCCGTGTCTAAAATGAGGTAATACTAAGGCCCACTTGTTCCTGCCTTTTACAAAGGTGCCAAAACATGTAGCAGATACAGGGATGTATCTCTCCTTCTGTGCCCCAAAGGGTACTTGGGAGACGGTCATACCTTCCTTTACTTACAAGACTAAGGCATAAGCACCTGATAAAACAGTAGCTGCAAACCCAGGCAGGAACACATCACCACATACATTTGTGCAGCATTTTGCACCCTTCCCTCCCTCCAGTACTCTCTGGGAACTCCATAGCTCCAGATCTTCCTCATGCTGTCCTCTCCCTAACAGACATCACAGGAGCGTGAGATGGGCTGAACTACAAAGGACAATATTTACCATTTTAGTACATGCCATTCCATTACATTCTGCAGTTTTTAATGTTTTTCCGCTGTTATTGCGTAAAAAGGATGCTAAAACCACAAACTGAAATGGTCAGTTATGTGGGAAAACTCTTATCAACCAGGAAAGCAAAAAAAATGGCAAGGTAAAAAATACAGAAGCAAAGCAGACCACACACTGAGTCTCAAAAGATATTCAGAACTAAAAGGATGAACACTGTGCATAATATTACAGACCTCAGCTGAGTGCATCCCTCACTGACTTCTGTTAATGTGTTGTTCAGACAGTTATAGGCATTTGTGGGAACCAGCCTCCCTCAAAATTCTTTCCAGAAACTTCAGATTTCATAAAAAAATCTGAATCTTCTACATTCTAAGAGACAAGCATCATGTTCAAATGAGAATACAGAGTACTTTACAGCTGGCATCTCAGATAGGAACTGAGCAAAATCCTACTTTATATCAAACACTCAACTCATGTTTAGCCATCGAGTTCTCTGTTCATTTAATGAACTTAATTTTACTTATTTTTTCCCTGGCTCTGGAGAGCCTTCCTTGAAAACCTGAAATACAAACATTTTTAGGAAAAGTCTCTCCAAAAAGTTTTATTTTCAAAGCACCTGCGTTTTTCTGATGAAAAGCTGTTCCACTTAAAAACCTTGTGCAACTCTGTACCTCTAGTACCTACGGAAGTGTCACCTGAAGAAAGTCAGCAGTATTAGATTCAGAAAATATGCACCAAGCCTGGCAAGGAAATGCTCCAATGCTTGTAGGCCTTGGTATTAACACACAGCACACACAGTGTCTGGTTTATAACCCTTGAAAGCTGAAGAAAATTACAAAGCCTGGCGAGGTCAAGCGTCATCTCTCTATCATTACAACTTTTGTGCTGTATACCTGTCCATGTCTACCAGTGAACAGAGATAAGGCATCTTCCAGAAAGCAAGGAGGACTGGAATTAGTGTTACAAATTGGCAAATGAAAACAGCTTCCAATAAGACTTATTTGGGTTCGATTTGGCAAAAAATAAAAAAAAAAGTGTCTCCAATAGCCAGTCTCTGAGTCATTCTTCGGTTTCATCACAGGAAGCTACGCTTCCCTTCCTGTGGTAAAAGTACGTCTGGTGACTCAGAGGTTATTTGTCTTAAATACTGACCACTGAACCTTTTTACATACCTTAGTAGCTTCACAGACTCAAAAGAGCAATATCAGAGACACAGAAGAAATACTTACTTGATTTTGAACCACAGGAGGGGGCTATCTGACCATTTGGGCATGTGCACATGTTTGGTCTAGAGCAAAATCCATCCCCACAGGAATGTCTGCAGATTGCTATTAAGAAAACATAAATGCCTTTAAAATATGTCTCAAAAACCTCAAACGCATAAAAAAACACCTGATAGAAAATTCAGTACCATAACATAAACACCCACAAACTCATTGAACAGCATACAACAGATCCCAAAACAGTTCCTCCTGTTCATCTGCATCTTTATAGGGGGCAGCTAAGACCTAGACCTTCACCACCTGCTATGAAAAGGTCTGGGAACATGCCACAGGCCACACTAGATATGGAGAGATTTCCTTGGAAAAGTAAAACTGTTGTCCATTTTACCAGACTGCTCTTGGAGGAAGGATGGCACCGAGGCAGCATTACAATGTTTCCTTTATTTCTGCACCACACACACGAGAGCAGTAACTCCCATCTGACAGCACGTTGCTGCAGGATCTCTGGAAAGAGTCGTACCAGCCAGGGGCCAAGTGCCTTTAGGAGTTGTTTCTGGGACACTGTGGTACTACACATGAATATGCACATATAGCACTATGATGTATGCATGTATTTACATCCCTACACATATATTTCAGGGATATGGTCCAAAGAAGCGGATAAAATGTACTCGCTGGCCTGATGCTGTTGCCTCTTGCCATTAACTTAAAAAGATTAACATATTCCACTCAATCCCGAGAGTTCACACACCCCTTGGAACCCTCTACCACAGACTCAAACAGAACATGTGGATGAGATTAATCTTTTGTTAAATACTGGTATCCCATCACTGCGTCGTAGCCCACAAAACTTCATATATTAGCTTAATATATTTTAAATGATAAAGCAATCATGTGCAGCTGCTATTGAAAACTTATAGAAACACATTTCAGTTCTGGTACACAAATAAAAGCACCCTGAAACATAGAAGGGCAAAGATAAACACGTAACTAGGTTGACTTACGGACTATGCATTGGTTTCCACCAGGTAAGGTTTTCCATCCAGGGCAGCAGTAGGCATTGTAACGTGATCCACACACATTTGGTCTGGGGGGGAAAAAAAAGGGGGATGAATTCTTATTTTTACTCAGAAATATGTTTTAAAAGTAGAGGCATGAAACAGAGAAAGTAAATCACTGCAATATACATTTCAATAATTGCATTTAGAAGTGTTGTATGTTCCTAGCCTGTAGTTGTTGGAGTTTTTAAAAGAAATACACTTATACAAATTAAAGATTAGATTATAAGCACAAAATCAAATCAGTAGAATCTTAACAACAGGGATAGAATGGGAAAACCTTGTCTCACATCACTCCATATCTGAAAAAGTAACCATACAGGTTTATTGAGCAAAACTCACACTTAAATACAAAATGAGGGATCCCATCCAGCATCATTAATAAGCACAACTTAAATCTAGTGCTCTTTGAGTGGTAATTTTTAAGCTTCCTGTTGCTTTCTCTTCTTTACTCTAAAGCACTGTTACTGTTCCTTGTTTTGTCCATAAACAAAACTATGTATGTATGAGTGAAACGTGCCAACAAGAACATCAGCCAAATAAATGAGTCAAAATATGTTAATTCCTCATTAGGAAAAATTACTTACTACCAAAAATAATCAAGGATGTGGGTGTATGTAGTGATAGGGCCCTATGAAATGAGTATCAGGGGCCTACTGCCCTCCTTAAATGATGTATCCACAGGAATTTTTCTTTCCAATCCATTCCTCTCACCCACATTTACCCTGTCAAATAACTTTAATACTAGAGTTTACAATGAAAGCTGACAGGACACGACACTATCCCTATCATGATTTCATTGGTAAAAATGGAGAAGATGAAACGATTCTATGTCCCACATAGATAAGAGATTTTTTAAATCTATCTTGTCCTACTTATTTAATGCATCTAGCCATGCAAATAAAGCTAGTAAGAATAGCTTCAAAAATGAGAACGTGTTCCTTCTTTTGTTTTATGCTTAATAATCTTAGCAGAGGAAAATTTTAGAACCTCTATTAATATTTTGAGCAATTACTCAATAGATTAATGCATCTAGAACTGGCTAGAAACTTCCTAGGAACTGCTTTATTAAAATATTGTATACAGATTAGAGACAGATTTAAATGTTTACTGGTTTAGGAAAGGTTTATTATTTTGTCCTTGGTCTTTCAGAAAGTTCTTCATTCGTAGTATTGCAATGTCTAAGTAAACAATAGTTACTTCATATGGTGAGGCAACTTAAGACAAACAATCTCAATATATACAAACATTTCTTCATGCACATTTTCTAACTAACAAACGTTATATACTGTATTTATTTAGGGATATGCATTACTAATGCAATTTCAAGTGACACCTATTTTTTCCAACTATGGCCAGAAACTACTTAAATCAAAGCAAGCACTACTATACCAACTGGTTCTGGATAATTACAAAGTAGTAACTGAGGTGAATGTGAGCAACACAATTGGACTTGTTGCAGGGTCCTTTTCCCTTCCTGCAACCGATGTTACAGACTCAAAGTCTTATTCATTTAATTCCAGTGTATTCGGTTTTAGTAATGTCAGCTACTTCCCTGCAGGGCTATAACCATGTAACTTTCCTAGAGTTCCTTGTTCATCAATGCCAAATGTTGCTCCACAATCATCTGCCAAGTAAGACTGGCAAGCAGACAAGTGAGATTGCTTTTCACCTTCTCCAGTCAGAAGAAATAATGGAACTTATAAAGACAGATAGAATGGGTTTGTTGCTACCTGTTACAACCTACAGGCATAAACCACCCGTTTCCGATTCCAGCTGGTGAGGATCTATAGAAGGCTGACCATAAAGCAATGTTTATGTCCTCTGTCAAACATCAGTCTCAGCAAGTACGTGGCTTTGGGGACCATCTGGTCCACGTTAAGAGTCAGGAGCAGATTTCTGTGTCACAGAGAAACCTGGTTTTAAGAATCTTTTTCCAAAATGCGACTCCGGAAAACCTAGATGTGCCAGCAACCATGAAGTCAGAGACCCTGAGAGCCTTGAGGCTGTCCACAGGGCAGGCTAAGCCATACACCCAGGAGGCTCCAACTCTGATGCAGTGTGCTTAGCTTCGAAAAAAAAGGAGAAAAAAAAGTCATCAAACTGTACTTCCACAGAACAGTTTGAGCCTGACAAGTGCATTTTCCAGTGGAACACTTTTTCATCAGAAAGCCGCTGTCTAGCTTATAAAAGAAATCTATATTAAAGTCTGAATGCTACTTCTTTGAGACAGAGGGAGTGTTCTTAAATCGTGCATATTTGAAAAATTACTTTGAAAAGAATTAATTTTAAATTCATTTAAATTTATGAGGTGATCAGACACCATAGCAATAAATCCTCATAAATAAATAAAGTATTTGAGGCAATAATAAATAATTTACCTCATGTAAAATCATGGAAACTATCAATCAAATTGTAAAGGCTCTATCATGCTACTTACTTTAAACAGTTACCCACTTTGTGTTAAATAGAGCATATTTTCCTGCTGATATTATAAGCTATGCATACTAAAGAAGTGTTTTATATTCTTATAAAACTGTTTTCCTGAACAGCACTACAAACAGAATTCAGTTATAAAATCTGATTTGTAATGATAAAAAAATAAGCAAAAACGTATCTACACACCCTCAAACCACCTACAGCACCTTCCTTTCACTCCAAAGCCCAGAGAAGGAAGAGAGAATCTCAGAACAAAGCTGTTACCATTGCAATTAAAAAAAAAAAAAAAAAGAAGACAAGTCTTTCATTTTACTTTAGAGCCACTTAATGAACTTGTAAAGTATAAAAGGATTTCTGTAATGGTGTGGTGCTGAGAGATAGGATGGCTGATGCCCAGAGCTTCATCAAAGATGTCCAAAGTAAACAAGATATTATGTCTTTGATTAATGATACGCAAGTAAAAATTCAGTAGCAAAGTGAGCTGAATTATCAAAAGACATTAGACATGAGTCATCAAGTAGAAAAACCCTGGAACAGCGGCGAGAAAAAGGTTCATCTGGAAATTCTGATAACTAACACTGGAGGGTGATAAGCCTGCACAGACATTGACAGCACCTGCATGCACCAAACTAGAAAATATCCTTCTTCGGAAAGAGCCACGGGGGCCCTACACCCCATCACGAAATAAACCCCTGTGTCCTTTCCCCGCGCGTGGGGAACGAGCCCGGGCGGAACCGCAGCATCGGCTCCTTGAGATGGACACGCGTGGTGCTGCCCCGGCCGGCGCGGGGATGCAGCGCAGCCTCTGGCTGCCACAGCCTCTCACAGAAAAGGTCTCCTTTCTCCACGGGGCAATACCGATGTCACCCACGGGAAGGACCGACCGGGTCTGCCCCTCCCGTGCTTGCAGAGCCCTGTCTCAGCAGGGACGCGTGGCTGCCCGGCTGCCCCGACCTGCAGCCATCACCCAGGCACTGCGGGTGCGTTTGCGGAGCGGGCACACGGAGGTAAAATAACGAGAAGCAAATCATGCTAAGCTCGGTAGAGTCTTCCTATCAGCTGTAACCAGGCAGCGAGGGTACGTGACGGCCAGGGAAGTGAGGGAGGTGTTCCAAAGCCCTGTGTGAAGCCGGCAGCAGCGAGCGGCCAGCCCGGGGATGGCAGGGACACCGCCGGCATCGGGACTGTCCCCTCCGAGGTCCCGGCAGAGGCACGGTCGGAGCCCCGTGCTGCAGCCTGCCAGGGGGGAGGGCTCATTCTGCACATCCCCACTCTGCCCTGCCTGTGACTCCTCGAGGAAATTACAGCCCTCTCCGGAAGAAAGCATTGCCCATCTGCAACTCCCATGGGAGGAAGAGTTTCTGGCACTGCTGTGAGCGAGGCTTCAGGCAGAAATTTTGTCAGCAGCACTGCCATGCACCGGCCAACGCTGGCGTAATCCGCGCTGAATCAAACCCAAAGCACGGGTCTCAAATAAATTAGACAGAGACCAGACAGAGTGGGCAGAGAGCAGCTGAGAGAGCAAGAGAAACAGCTGATCACCGGTTAGAGCTGAGCTGAGCTGCAGGGATACTGGGAAGGGGTTCTCGTCGCTCCCTGAACTCAATTTTCCTCTCCCCAGGAAAATACACAGGGATTCCTCCTTGCAAGAGAATGTTTCACGAACAACTTCTATTAACTATTTGGCTGCAGTGGTTAGCATATGTTTAACATAATGTAGGGACCCAGTTTTCTGGCAGAAAAATACAATTTAAAGCAATATCATCAGCCAATGGTTATTTTTAGAGAAGCCTTTGCCTATTTTTCTTCTTATGTGGGTAACTCTGGTAGCTGCTAAAACTGTACCCAGAACTATTTACTGATCATTTCCACATAAAATTGGAGTGATGCTTCCGTGCTTGCACTGGGGAGTTAAAAAGTATGACAAACTGCACCTGAAAACATGGGAGGCTGGTCTTAAAAGTGTGCTTGTTTAAGTCTGAGTCCAACCAATGTAATAAGAAATAGTAGTTAAGGCTCCAGAATGTGAAGATGAATAGCTTTTACTCGTAGGTTTCAAGAGACACAAAATCAGATCTACACCTTTTGCTGTAAACCAGCTTTATGTACCTACCTAAACCTCTCAGTGTCTCAGAGTAAATACTAAATGCACAAAGTGGCTCAGCCCTGCTGACTCCACTGGAGCTTTACTCAGCTCTCCCACAGAACCAAGAACTTCCATCGCTAGAGATAACCCAAACTTTAGTGGACACAGCCTTTAGCAGCCTGATTTAAGTTCGTCATGCTCTGAGTAGGGGTTGGACCACATGGCCTTCCAAGATCCCTCCTCACTTAAAGGACAGAAGCCAAGAATGCATAAATTAGAGGTCAGTATCTAAAGCACCTCCTTTAGCTTCGCTGGCACCTACCCCCTCCTGCAAGGAGCAGCGAGCAAAGCAGAGCTGGGAAGGGAAGATCTGGTTCCTAGTGGGATGCAGCAGCAACCCTGACACAGCACTGTGCATCGAGCCCCGAGGAAGAAGCCTGGTTGTGCTTTGAACTCACCACTTTCAGCGAGTACACCCACAAACTGCAAATCTTAGCTGTGCATTGGACAGAGCCAGAAACACAGACACAGGTCTGCATCTAGCATGCATAAGGCTCATTTCCAGGTGCCTCGAATAGTTTCAATAGGGATTTATTTTCCGTTGTTTAGCTAAATATTATAAAAATGGGATGTTTTTATCACTGTGCTCCTTTTAACCATTCAGTGAAGATCATTTAAGAGAACCCTTGAAACTATTTATTTCAATCGTATAAAAGGAAAGCCTACGAAACTATGCTAGACTCTGAAACAAAGACGAAATTTAGCTTCTATTACACTATAAGGAATAAGCACGCACTTTTAAGCAAAATATATTTTTTACATACAAAGGATTGCATCTGATGTACTCATTTTTCCACTGCAATAAGCAAGCCTGTGCCATGCAGAGAGCCTAATAGGACAACTATTTCTCACTCTGACAGTAAGGATACCGCTGTCCCAGCATCCTGGCTCCGTTCAACTAAAAAAATAACACGCTGAGCAGCTCTACGGGTATCTTTGGCTCTGGCCTATGTGCAAGTCAAGAGTTCAAAATGACACGCAAGTTTCCTGCAGCAACACTGAACACTTTTCTAACCCTAACCTCCATCACACTGTGACAGCTAAATACAGCAATCCAACAACAGCATTTGACATTAAGAGAATTCTTCCACACTTGCTCTGAAAATCCAACCCTGTCTTTTGCAGGGACACGCTCATCTAACCTGACAGCCAGGCATTGTTCTCATTCATAGCCAGGGACAGACGCGTTTCTGGCATGTATTCCTTCATTGTTCCACTTGAGAATGTCAACGGGTCCAGTTCAAAACCCATCTACATGGCTGTATAAGACATGTAAAGTACAAGTATGTCACCACAAGAAACTCTCTGCCAGGCCGGACAAGTGCAGCGGGTAAACAGGAAGAATCCATCAGGTACTTTCTTCAAACAAACACACACCAAAAAACCCCAAACTAAAAAGATATATTCAGAGGACAAGAAGTCTTTTCTATCCGGTAGCACTAAACAACGTCCCATGGGAAATGGGTGTAACTGTGGGCTAAGGCAATGCTTAGCTGTCCAGATGTCACTTCCAACAGGGGCACAGGGAGAGATCATTTCACACCTCCAGCTCTACTTCCCACACTCACCATGTACCCACTAATGGTTATTGAGGAGGCAAACCCCTAACAGTTTCCCAAGGGAAAGCACACAGGGAACTCAGGATTTCTGCCAGCCCATGCCCCAGGCTGAGCAGCAACACAAGGGCTGGTGTGGGGCACACTGGCCAGACAAACCCAAGGCCAGCCAGCCCCTTGCTGAGGCTGCCCTGGAGGCTGCAGGCTGTGCTGCTGCCACCCACCATCCCCACTGTGAAAGACACCCAATACTTTAGGGAGCGTCCTATACCTGACACTTGCATGAATACTGTCAGAGAACACCCTTAGGTGTTGAGCAATGCTATTGATTTGTGTATTAAGTGCTCTCCCTTAGGCTACTGAAGATTTATCCTAAGTGATCAGTATTTCTCCTCCTCCCTTCACTACACACTATTCTAGCCTTAGTGTCTCTCCTTGCTGGGACAGTGACTCCACATTTTCAAGAGGCCAGTTACCTGCACATCTATCATAAGGAAACAGGAGAACCCTGTCGATACAGATCCCACTGTTTTAGTTCAACTTGTCCCTAGCAGACACTAATTTACTCTGCACACAGGGAAGAGAAAAAGATGGAATATTAGTGGGAAAAACAAAGAAGAAGAAAAGAGACAGGAAAATAACGTTCCTGAAAGGAAACAAATTTTAGTTTGAAACCTCAGCTGAACATCACTGGATATTGTGATGTCCTCCAGCAAAACATGAGAGAGAGAATCTTGAAAAAGAGGATGAAAATGATTAAGACTGTAGACAAAAGAACTGTGGCTTTCATTTGGTATTTCTGAGGCTATAATGGTCATGAATCATTTCATAAAATGAGAAGTAGAAAGGAAAACAACAGATTCTCCAGAAAGTCAACATTGAAAATATTTTTCCAGATAAAAGCTAGACCTCCTTCATACTTCAGTGAAGATCTATAAGCAAAACCAGAAGGCAGAGGTTTTAATTTAACAGGCTACATTTTATATCCCAAGGTACCTTCCAAGGAAGAGCCCAACTTTCCTGAAGTGTCACAAAAAACCAAATGGTTGTCCTCATGCCTCTATCTGCACACCAGCCTTAGCATGAATGAGGCTGTTCAGTAGGTCTGAAATCCTCTGTAAAATATTACATGAATAAAACTAGGTGGGAAAGTCAGAATGGATGAGAAAACAACCAAAAGAGAAATGTAAGATCGAAAAACTACAATATATTTCCCAGCACAGTGCAATGGTTAATCAGAAACACTCCAGGCCACAATTGCTCCATTCTACAAAAATATTTACTGAGTCTGGGGAGCAAGACCAAAGTGACAGACATGCCTCTATATCCTCTTCATGTTTAGGGTTCATTAGGGACATGAAGAAGGATGAGATGGGAGTCAATCTCCTTGCAAAACAAAAAAGTTAATGATTCATTTCTTACTATTGTCATATGTGCACATTCAAAGATATCAAGGTCCTAGAGTCTGGTTTAAGTAGAGATGGCCCCTTATTACCCAGTGTCTACCACATTTCTACCAAGAGGAAGTTTCCCTAGTGATCCATACAGCTAAATATTTGGAGACTTTCATTTTGGGTAATACTATTCTAACAATCACAGGTTAGAAGAGTTGCTCAGCCCATGAACATATCGAAAGTCACCCTTGTCTAAAACTGTACTGAAGTTCACACACTCAGCTTTCAAGTTTGCAGGATGGAAGATGAATGACAAGGACTGTCCTAAGTGAGCAGCAATGCTGAGCCACACACCACAGGAAAGGAAAATAAGCACACAGGGAAACAGAAGCTGCGATCTTATTAGATAAGGATGACTGTAAGTGAAGCTGACAGATGGACTGTTCCTGCCAAGCTCTAACCCAGAGATCCTCCCTTTGCTCCCACATCAACTGAGAGCAGCCCTCTGCTTACTACAAGTCTGCATCCTCAAGCCCAGCACAGCCCCAAAGGTTCTGACACCACTGTGTGAAGCTGCACACAGAGCAGAAGCTTATCCAGTGACCAAGGCAAACAGACCCAGATGACATCAAACTTGGTGAACAACTTATGGAACCACCACTGAACAAAAAATGTATCCTGTGCTGGCTAACGACAGGGAAGAAGTCTACTTTTACAAATCTTAAGTAGGCTCTTGATTGAGGGAAGTGCAGCTATGCCCAGCCAGAGTTTCTTCGGTCTCCTTGAAGCAATTCTGTCAGGAAACCTGCACTGAAAACTGCAAATTACTGCACCCTGCTCCAGCAAGACACCCTTTCTGCAGGTGCTGTTCTTCCCCCAACCCTTTATGCCTCCAGTTTCTGAAGACAGTACACCCCCGTCAATAAAGGTTCAATTAAACAAAGAAACAGATCAGAAAGTCTCCAGAAAGACACCACCACACATAAGATTACACAAATGTGTAACAAACCCACAAAAGGAAATTATTACGTGGAGCACAAAGAAAGAGACAAAGTACAATCCACAACATCTCTTGTGTTCTGAGTGAGGGTTATGGGATTAACCTGTTTGTAACCTGCCAAGCAATTAAGTCACAGCAACAATCAGCCTTGAAGGACTTCTCAGGATGTAGGACAGCAAGGTACCTTCCTGTGATGGGGCACAAAGTGACCATACTGATGTGAAATACACAAAAGCCACCACGGGCCAGCTGGGACTGGTCCTGCAGCATCCGGGGCAGTGTATCAGGCCAGCCTGATACAGCCAAGAGCTGTGCAGACAAAAATGAATAAATAGATGCATGAGGGGAAGAAAGGAAAACAATTACATCCAATCTTGCCTTCCTGATCTTCAACATGTCACCTTGGCACAGCGCTGCTGGGTCACAGCAAACCTGCTTCATCTTAGTCTCCCAGGCTGATTTTACAACATTTCCAAAACAATCTTGTTTCATACAGTACATCATGAATGCTGCTGCACTTTCTGTTGGAGCCTTTTTCCTCTGTTTGCTCTACTTGGGACCTACTACCATCAAATGGCAAGAAAGTATTTATCTAATGTATTTTAGGAGAGGCACATGGTGCTTCAAAACCATTTGTGTCCCGCTACAATATAATATGAGAAGGGATCACAGAGAGGAAGAGTGGCTAAGCTGTCAGTAACAGAATCACGTGTGCCTCAGAGCCTCCCCAATGAAAGGGAGACTACTACAGCATTCACCAAGAGTTTTAACCACAGGTTTCACTGGCATGGTCTAAATGAATGAAGTCCTAATTCAGCCCTACAAACTACAAAGGCCTAGAAGTCTATCCCCAAAACTGATAAACCAGAATTCGGATTAAGGCTGTGCTGATAAAGAGATGGTGTCCAAATGACACAATTTGGATATCTAAATGGAGACTACAAAGCCCTGAAGATTATTTACTTGTTATTGTTTTCCTTCTGCTCCACAAAGTCACACCTACATCAAATCACATCATACCAAAACAGAGGAAACACATATATGAGGCTCAGTGCCAATATCTACGAGCTTATTTCACCCCAGAACTAGATTTCCAAGCATCATGCAACAACAAAAGAACAGTACCACAACCATTGGCAAATGCACTCAGAGAGGTGCAGAGTTTTAGCACCACGTGTAGTTGCCAAAGACTTCGGTTTTCACACTAGGATGTGCTGGAATAAAAGTTCTTCACCCTCCATGCAAGCTTTACCCCACAGGCACAGAGGACTGGAAGGAGGCCAGCCGTGCCACCTGGAAGCCAGGTGAGTGCTCCAGCACACGGGCTATTACAGCAACCTGCATGTATTTTTAATTAGGCTTTTTATTTCCAAGTGCTCAGGCCACCTCCCGCTTGCACAGTGACACTGACAAGGTGTGGCACCAGCAGCTGCCCAGAGGTGTGCAGGCCACAGTTGGCAAGGAAAACGTTTGAGGTTTTTCAGTATAAACAAATATTTACCAGGACAGAAAGTCTGCTTTTCTTCAGCGGGCTTTTAGTGGTAAATATTGGTTTGAAAAGAAAACCAGAAGCCCTAATTATATAGCTGAACACTAGAATTAAGTTATAGATTTATAAGATTTATTCTATTTCAGGGACCACTGATGCAAAAAAGGGGTCAAATCCAACCAAGTTTACTCAGGGAAGCGTATCAGTAAACCTGTGGTCTTCACTTGAGATAACCAAAAGAAATTGGTCCAAAAAGCTCAATCCCCTGTTGAATACCTATAATCCAAGACTTTTATGAATCATTTTGGAGCCAACTATTTTGTTCTGCAATATTCGCTATCATTTCAACTTAATAAAAACAAAGAAATTAAATCATTCTTGCACAAATACATCTAATTAGTCTCCTAATTAGAAACATGTCAGAATTCAGCTATCTTGAAGAAATTTCAGTTCTTTCAAAATTTCTGCTATTTGTTAGGCAAATCATTGCTTTCTTTGGCCATTATACTGAGAAGAGACTGATGAACATGGCAAACATTGCTTAAAATATTATTGAGAACTGACTGCTACTCGTTAGTGTTTGAAGTCATCTCGCATCATCAGAAAATGAGAAATCCTAATTAATTCAAAGATCTTTGAGCCCGACACTTCTTTTATTCAGACAAGTACCAATCAAATCACCAGTAAATTATTTTTTACTTTATATTCAAATGATTGAAAGACATGTGAATGGTTGCCTTCAAATATATATCTTGTTTAGAAAGAACTTCCCATTCATGGCCAATTTTGCAGGGTTTCTTTCTTACAGAAGTTGACACTGCATCCTTAGGTGCTTAAGGGGTAGCAGGATAATGGCTTGATGCCTTACAACTCAATACAGTGACATCTGTGATAAAGTTCTGGGGATCTGGAGAAGAGTCTCACTAGCAGCTTATTATTTTAACTTTCGTTAATAATAATTAATATGTGATTAATATTCTAATCACAATGGATTCCAGCAACATTTCCACGACCAGAGAGTCTAGTTATATTTTTTAATAACTACTGCCTTTATTCTGATTGCTTTCTGATCACTTCCAGGCATCAGGCACCAGCACATAAATACACATTGCAATAGGCCAAACACGGATGGTATTAAAAGACTTCACCCCTCGTGCCTCCACAGCAGGATTGATTCAAACTACACGAGCAGCAAGGGTAAAGCCTTAAAATGAGAACCTAAGAGGCACTTCCAAATAATTTATAATTACTACAATTAAAATGTGCTCCTAGAATCACGTTATACATTCGGACAGCTCACTGGCATAAACAGTGAGGCAAAGGTCACACAGATGAAAGCAAACATCTCCTGCAGTCAACAGCTTGCAGTAAAAAATGTTAAGCAGGAAAAAATCATGAGAATTGAAACAGATCTTGGGCTTCATTTTAACGTACAAGACCAGAATTCACACAGACTAACCTCAATACTTTCACATGCTAAAAGACTTCCAACAGTCATTATAATCAAACACACAAAAAGAATAAGTGTAAAGGGTTTTCTCTAAAAATGTATCCCCATGTGCCTTACAATCAGAGCAAGAGTTCATTTCAAAATGAAAAGAAAGTCTTAGTCAACTGCAATCACATGAAAATAAAGTTTCCCAGCATCTGTTATGACTTGTATTACAATTATCAGATTCCCAAATGCATTTGTACTGATGAACAAGTTAAAAAAATACTATGTCTTCTTGTAAAATCATATTTTTAGTGTTTCAGTCCTCCAATTACAATGAATAATGTATATATGGTTCCTGTACATTCAAAATATGTTTTCCATCTGTCCTTCCAAAGAATTTGTTCCAACCTTGTCTGTTAGAATGACAATTCTTTTTATTCACACTGTACAGTACAGTACCACACCTAAGAAAGCGCTCAAACTTCTAAACTGGAAATATCCAGCAGGATTCACCCAACAATTATCAAAATTACTGTCCTCCAAGCAATTGGGGAACTCTATACTCAGCCTAAAATCAGGGTTACAAAAAAAAGTCTAACAAGAAACCAAACTATTCATTTGTTTTGTCTTTATCTCAGTTCATCTGGCAAATTATGACATCCTTGTTAAGAATCTGCTTCCCAAGGGCACTCATTCATATTTGTAATATTCAAAAACTAAGATATAGAATACCTAAAATTTGTATTGACATTACCTCTAGATTTGCAGATTACTAAGCAGATGTGTAACTCATAGATAATATACAATAAAAGGAAGAATTATTGCAAAGTACATAAAATATGGCAGGCTTCTGTTAAGTATAAGAATCAACTCATAGGGTTAAGTACTTACCCTAACCCATTTTAGATTCCAAAAATAATTAACACTTGAAACATCATCCCTGGATGCACTATTATTGCTGTCTAAACAGCACAGAGTGCTGTTAGAGTGACAGTTATATACACCACAGAAATTTTATCCTCAGCTAAGGTGCCTCTAACTCCCACCAAGTCAGCACAGTGTGCTAGATGGCAAACTCTGTGCCACTGAGCAAAAAATGGTGTTTATCAGTTTGATATTAACTCAGAGTTCTATAATAACACAGGTTATTAAAACACCCTGAAGAATGCGGGCACTGTCTAATAAATGTTTTTCCTTATCATCTTTTATTGCTTGCGATTAGTCCCTCAAACTTTACTGTACATCCTCCTCACCACCTAGATTTTGTCACAGCTACTTTGGATCTGCTCTGTCCAACTATCTACTTTGTGACAAGGTATAAGGAAATGAAATAAGAGAGTCTGATCCTACAAAATCAGATCCATGAAAAAGAATGCTGACAGCTTGCATCCATTTTTGCAGCACGCAGACCTAAAAACATAAACCTTTTTCAATCAGGCAAGGATTAAAAAAGCCAAGATTGTAAATCCAAATATAGGTAAAAAGTACTATAGAACTATGAGGAAGTTAGCAAGAAATTAAAACATGTTCATCAAGGCCTCTAACAATAAAGTTGTAATAGGTCCTTTTTGAGGAAATGGGGGGGAAAAAAGAAAGTAGCCTGCATCCCTTACAGAAGCATAACTGCTTTAAAACACAATTTTTGGTACATTTGTCCTCTGACTGACAACAGAAAAAATCTGGCTATGGGCTGAAAAGGCACATTGGATCACCTGAGAAAGGAAACTTCTTTTTTGATACTTTATTACAAACTTTTCACCTTTACAGTGAACTAGATTTTCAACTGCACATGCACGCAATGCCTTTCAGCTGACTTCACAACTATTTTTGCACTGGAAAGGTGTTCCATTAGAATTGGGAAAAGTCTGCCTGACGCAGAGTCAGCCTTTCAAAAACCCTCTCTGCTAAGCATGTACCACAATGTTTCATAAGAAACTGAACTCTTGTACGCTTGGGCTCACTCATACTAGTACTAGATAGTTAGACAGTCCACTTTAGAGCAAGATGGACATCACAAAAGGTTCAAGGTGGAGATGAAAGAGGACAGCTGATGGAAAGGGCACGCTGTGGGCTCCAGGCATCACCGTTATCCTGCTTTATGCAAAACAGAAGCGCGGGATGCGGGAGGAATGCACGAGCCCGCAGTGTGCCTTTATCTAAGGCCTTCCTAGAAGATAAATTAGCAACCTCCGCGCTGCTGCGGCTCACCCTCACGAAGCATCGCCCACCCAGAGGTGAAGAACGGCTGCAGGTCGCAGAGGACCCAGCAGCCGGTCCCGCGGGGAGGGCTGGCAGGGTGGCGGGGCTCCGCGCCCCGAGCCCTGGCGCTACCCCGCGATGCTACAGGCGGCGCCCGGCGCCCCCCAGCCCAAACCGCTCCTCGGTACGGGCAGCCCCAAGGGGGTTCGGGGAGTTCTCGCACCCCCAGAGCTCCAGGGGTCCTGGCTATGGATACACACACACACTCTCTCACATACGCAGGCAGATGTGCGCCGGCTGCCCGCCCCGCGCCGCGGCACCCCGGGAGGGGCCGGGGCCGGCCCCGCACCTACCCTTTGAGCGCGTCGTGCCCGCCGCCGTGCCCTCGCCTCTTGGCCCGGCTGGACCGGCTCTCCTT
>VZTA01026514.1:112224-149141 GCA_013398855.1 Mohoua ochrocephala
GAGAGGCTTCCCGGGAGCCGCGGGAAGCGTGCGGTGCTGCCCGGGAGGACGCGGCGCTGCCGCTCCCTCCGCTCCGGCGGCAGCTGCGGCCAGGCAGCGCTGCCAGCTCGGGTTACCCCGCGGGTCCCCGGCTCACACGGCGGCAGAAGCATCAGCGCCTGGGGTAGCCTGAATGCTGAGCCAAGTGTGTCAGACAGGAGTGGGGGGGGAACCGAAGGAAGTGCCCGCCTATGCCTCCCTCTAAAGGCATATAGATATGTAGCTGTAGAGGTATCTATCTCCTAGAGGTGCAGCATTTTGCATCTATGGCTTATGAAAAATAACGTAAAGGTATCTGTTTCCCTTATAAGGAAAAACAGCAACGATGGTGGCTTTACCGGAGAGGCTGCTGCAGAACGAATAATGCACTCTGTAGTAACTAACATGGCACAGACACCAAGGCACCGAGCTCTTCTGTACCTACTCCTAAAATTCCACAGCCAGCTCCAGAACAAATGCCTGCCTCATCCTTCTCCAGAAAAGGAAGCCCTGCAGTTTTTATTCATGGTTTGAATCAAAAAGAGCAACCACTACCAACACCTGAAAGGTAGAAAGTTTTTATACTGCAATAATTGAGGGGGGAACTCAACACAACACAACACAAGGCAGTTAACAGAGTTCAAACCCAGATTCTATATGCTCCTATCAAGTAACTCTCTGTACCAGCATTATCCCATTTCAACATACACAGGAAACACAAAACAAACAAAAAGCAAACCAATTAGACTGGACGTAAATGATACTTATGCATTCTGCTGCTGCTCACATATAACTATTTTGGCAGAAATGTTGGATTCCTAATTTGCAGGTATTTCCCTTTTTTGTTGGTTTCAGGCAGGTACTGATGATAAGTGCTTCTGTATTATCATCAAGAAAAGTGTTAGATTCTGAAAATTAAAAAACAGTCGTTTGAGTTTGACCATTTCAATGTCATTCTCTAACAGTTTAGTGTTAAACCTTTCAGATGGAGAGCATAAGGTAAAATGCAGATGTGAAATGAGATACTGGCCCAAGAAGGAAGTAATGGAGTAGAGGATGCCACTTCAACAAGGCTCAGGACAGTTGCAGCCCACACTTTATACCACTGTTTTGTAACTTGTACAAAATTAACCAATTAACTTCAATTCTGCAAGCAAAGTATTACTGATTTGCAGTTTGCACCACAGAAGTAGACATTATGGGTTGTGATTAAGGTGAAATGTTGATTTTCCTGTTACAATCTAGTTAGATAAATAGGAATTTGATTTTTCAAAGTTTTTCTTGTTTGTCTGACACATAAGCATACAAAGATAAGATTTTTTTTTATGGCTATGCCGGTTGAAGAGACAATATACATTGTCTAAAGGATTTTGTATTTCTTTTTTCATAAGATTTTGCAGATTTTGCATAATCTTTTGCAAATTAAGATTTGCTCAAACCCAAAAAGAGATCAGGATAAAGGTGGTAGTAATTATCCCTTCAATTAAGAAATTCAGGACATGCAGTGCATTGATACACAGTTCTCTTCCTTCCCTACCCTCTATGCATACAGCAAAATCTACACATTTACTTAGTGAATATAGCAGTTAAACTGAACCACTGCGAAAATGTCATCAGATATTTACTAATTATGTTTGTAATGTGAAGATAGAATTTACCAGTAAACAAAAGTGAGTTATGAAAGGGGTTCTGGGTTGCTATTTACTCAAACATTCTTTTGGTTTCAACATTTTCTGTTTCAACTGCTTTAATTTTGTGGATGAGCTACCACAAAAATATCTTAGTCTGTGTCACAGGCTAATGGGGTGACTTTCTCATATCTTCTAGCACATTTTATGATGTATTTTTTTGGTATCTTGCATGGTTTCAGAAATGGGGATTACACTATATGAAGTAATGTTACATGATATGTGGGCTGGAAGTTCATTAATCTAGTGAAATATGTAGCACATCATCAACTTCTGGTGTGTCATTTTAAAGAATATGCTTATACATTAGAAGCACTTAGGGTGTTGACAACTTTAAAATAGTGCCCACCTGGGTTCTCAAACCACTAGAAAAATACATTGTCACAGGCCAAGGACTTAAAACAACTTCTGCTCTCTGCTGCTGAACAGAGCTGCTAATAAGGGTCATCCACACTCCTTCCCACAGCCACTTGAGTCTCTGCAAACATTTGGACTCTGAAGAACATCTAGACAAACAGATTTCTATATGGCCTCCAAAACACTTGTCAGCCACTTGAAGTTTCACTTAAGGGAAAAAAAAACAAGGCAACTGAGAAGCAATTCTGATGATCCAGTTGATCACCATTTCCTGTGACAAACAGAAAGATGAACTCTTAGATTAACCAAGATACAGACATGCAGTGATATTTGAGTTCCTTGATCAAACCAAGGAATCAAACCCAAAAGGAAAAGACACCAAGAACAAGACATATAAGACCATTGCTACATGCCCAGTGGAATTTTCCATAACATTTAAGCAACTGTTTTCCCACAATGCTCATTCTTCCAGGTGATTCTGAGGCTCTTGTAGCTGTATTTTGGAAGATGTAGATGACATGGATTGTGGTGGCAGGGCCCAAAATCAGGGCAGGATAATTACAGGTAGGTTGATTGTAAGAGGGAATGACAGAAGAGACATAGACCACACTTTACAGTTGGGTATCACCTGGGAAACAACGACCCTAAATATTTACATAACTTTAAATCAAGTCCAGTACATTCCTCCAGTAAAAGACACGCCACTTGCTGACCATGCCTTAGTGCACCTCGCTGTGCTAATCAGCATCATGAACACAAAGCATTTTATAAAGTGCCCAAATTATTACCATGTAACTGATCCTCAGAGCCATACCTCTTTGTCCTGCTGTTTGGTTTCCACAAAAACACTGAAATTTTCAGTGCTGGTGATCTTCGTGCTCAGCAGCAGAGATGCAAAGTACTGGCCTCCCTCCTCACTGGCTTTTGGCTGGCCAGTCTTCTTCATCTTAAACTCTCCCTCCTCTCCTCCTGAAGGATGGGTAGCAGAATTGTCATATTTCAGGCAAATTGTTTTGAACTGTTGCAAATTAAAAAATCTTATCACTGGGAAGTACTGTGGTCAGCTGGGAGCTCGTTTCATGAAGGTTTTCTTTATTTCAATTTGTATGGACTTTTGCAATAATTGCATTTTTTTTAATCTGTAAATTTACTCTAACCCAAGTGAGCAAAAATAAGTACGTCTATCTTACATATTTCTTTATTAAGAGGGCTTTGGTTATGCCAATGAAAACAAATAGTGTGGGAAAGTTTTAGTGTGTGTATTTTTTTAAGTACGTTACAAGCACAAACAGTAATTACATCCAGACAACCAATTAACCGGTTTAAATCTAAAAAAATAAAATAAAATAAAATAAATTAGGTAACTCAAAATAAAACAAGTATCCATTCTTCTTAGTGCTGCTGGGTCGGACAAGCTGTGATAAGTAGCTATGGAGTTCTATATTAATGATAGATATGGGCACAGATTTCACCCAAGACTTTTACTTAATTTTTACAAATGGTTTTATTTGAAGTTTTCATCTGTCAGCAGAGTTTGCAGTGATGGAGAAGGAAATCCAACCTACATAAACATATAATTCCATAATTTGTGATACTGTGCAAAGTGTTGTTGTAATATTTCTGTAATATAAGAAATAGAAGAAGAAATAAAAGAAGTTCTTTCTTGGCTTAGACATTGGGGGCCTATGCGCTTCTGTGGATATTACAATATTTTATCTCAGCTGTATCTGAAGTGAGCATAAACCTATTACATTTTGTTACATTCAGAACACATCTCTCCTATTCATGCCTCTATGGAATAGCTTTAGCACAGATCTTATGTTGTTCTAAATAAAATAACACCTTTCATTTACAAGAACAAGGCAAATTTTTATATCACCCCACCAAGAACCGGACATTTGTCCTTACCAAGATCTGAATGAAACAGATGTTCTTTCTCCTCTAAAACACCTGGATTCCTCAGTAGCAGTGACCAAGGAAGTACAAGGAAACTCAAGAGAGGCCCTAATTCAGGCATTTTCTTCTCAGTATGTTTTTTAGGAATGTTCTGTACCCCATTCATAGTTGTTTTCATTTCTAAAACTAGATCTCATTTTAAAATCAATCCTTACCCAGTAAGGGTGAAACTTATCGTGCATCTCCATTTGCTGAAGGCAGATTCCATTATCAGAGTTATTCATGGGGGTCCTAAAGAAAAGAGAACTAAACAAGGAGAAATCCTATGACTTCCATTCTGTCTTCCAGGTAGGGGAAGCACAACCTATTTTTGTAAGACTAGTGTTGAATAAAAATACAATTAAAACACAGTGGAATTTTATTTTTAATCCCAATCTAATATACCTACAGTGATCCATTTAATTCTATGTGCTAGAAAACCTAGTTTAACAATAGCAATTGCTGCTTTGATTTAAAAATAAGAATTTTGATCCACCCTTAGTGCAAGAAAAGGAAATATATACACTACTACTTTCTGTCAGCTAATAACCCTGTCAAATTTAATGGGAATTTTGTCAGAGTAACAGTTGCAAGCTGAGCTTCCTCAGTCTTACATTTGTCCCCAATGACCCCTTAAATCCCACCTGCAAACACAGAAGCAAAGTGAAACAACTTTCATGGCTTAGCATAAAATGCCAACTGATGGGTGAATTTTCAGGCTAAAACACTGAGCAAAATGGATATAGCTTTTTATCCAAATTAACACATTCCAAGTGGGTGGAAATCAGTAACCAAGAGCCTCTTGTAACTCTGATTTATGCAGAACTCCCTACTGACTCCAACAAAGACAGCTGAATCAGGCCCTACATTCCTTCAAACACTGTCAGCAAGGGATTGGGTGTCTCTGCCTCTGTTTTCCATCCCAGTGTTCCTCTGGCTATGTGATGTCTCGGTTGATAGGGAGTAGCCCCATGATGAGTTGAAATAATAAAATAGGTAATAAGAGACCAGGGATTAGACTCTGAACCCACCACATTCCATTTGCAAGGCCCTTCCTTTGAGAAATAACACTGTGAGAACATTGCATACAGCTCTCATAGAATCAACGATGAGTTTAAATTGGAAGGGACTTGTGACAGTCATTGAGTCCAGTTCCCTGTTCAGAGCAGGACCAACCTAAGAATGGGCTGCTCAGGCTCTATCCAGATGAGTTCTGAATATCTCCAAGGATGGACACCCCACTTTTCTGGAGTAACCTACTCCATTGTTTCCCAACCCTTGCTGTGATACATTTTTCATAATACTTAGGAGGAATTTCCCTTCCTAGAATTTGTGCCTGCACTTCATCCCACCACTGCTCACCACCCACCAGAGCCAGGCTCTGTCTCCTCTATACCCTGAAGACAGCAGGAAGAGCCTCCCTAACCTGTGCTTCTTAAGTTTGGATGGACCCTCTGCTCAGAGAGCATCGCTTTAGCCCCTCACCGTGTTGGTGTCCTCTGCCAGGCTGGCTCCAGGTGTCAGTGGCCTTTGGGTTTAGGGCTGGGTGTGGTTTCTTTGTGCCAGGGTGCCCAGAGTTGGATCCAGCACTGCAGATGCAGTTTCTAAAGTACCAAAAGAGTAAAGAATTGCTTCCCTGCACTGCCTGCTTGCACTCCCATAGCACAGCCCATGTGCAGCTGGCTGTCTCTGCCACACGAGCACTGCTGACTCACAGAGCACAGGGATGAGTCTCTGGCCAGTAAAGAGTTCAGAACAGCTCTGATCTGCACTTTCCTTTCTTCAGTAACTTTCAAAAGGCTGACTTCATTTCCTCAGGTTTGCTAGATACCAGTAAACTGAGACAACCTCATCCAGAGTCTGTGATTTCTTACTGGGTATAAAATCATTCGGGGATTTCCCTCCCACTCTGTCTGTTGAAAGTATTAAAATTTACTTACTGAGGATCACTGGGGCATTATTTTATCATGTCCACAAGTTTCAGCAGCCAACCTTCATTGCCTGAAAATGTCCATCAGATGCAAGGTCCTTACACACCCCACTGGATAGAACATGATCCATTTATTAACACATACATCTTTAATATATTGCATTGTGCACTTCCAGTGCAGTTACTTGGGTAAATTCAGCCCACAGATGCCAATAGGAAACTTCCTATTAACTTACAGAGCATTCTGTTTCATTCTTAGCCCCTTCTTATTTATGTATTGGCTCAACTCACAGCAAACTGATTGATTTGCAGTTTATAGATGCTTTATAGCTGTATTTGTAGGACACAATCAGGTTGCCTTTCTTTATAAGGAAACAGAAAATAAAAATTGCAGTTAATTTTAAAATATATTAATTTTACGAGTAACCAAATTAAGTAAAAGAAGCTATTTGAGGAGGAAGTTGCAATAGATTCCACATACTATGGCTCAAAGTGGGAACGAGAAAGGACAGGAAGAAAACTCTGCATGGTTTTTTTTTTGAGGTTTAAAACCTCTTTTTTCTCTCCTACAGAGAAAATTTAAATACAGGGATAGAGTTAAAATCTAGTACTTAGAATGAGAGTACTTGAAATGAGAGTAACTTTTACTAGCTTCTAGTACAAATTATTCAGATTCTATTTAAATGGGGGAAGAAATTCCAACAATAAAAAAATCTTTTAAGCTTTTTTTTAAGAAACAGAATTACTGCCTCTAGAACGTCCCTAGTGGTTTACAAATTATCAACACCAGGTCCACCCAAAATTGCTATTACTGTGATGAATGGGGTGGAGTTCAGAAGAGATTGAGCTGCCACATTTCTTCTTCTCTTTAAAAGAGTCAGGTTTTGACACTTTACAGATTTGAAATAAAGATGTTGAACACTTTTTCTAGCTTTGTGAACTCCTTTCAATACCAAGAAAAATACCACATAACTTCAGACAAATAAGAATGGAGGTCGAACAGGCACAGAGTCAGCAGAGGAAATGTCATTTGAAACCCATGAGGGAGAGCCAAGGAAAAATACTCATGGGCAGGAGATGCTTGGGAAAAAGGACATCTCTATCTATCTATCTCTAGATATATGGATATATACTAAGGCTGACTTTTCCCACTCCTGTTCATCAGTAAAAGGAAGGAAGTGTAATTTCATGGCTGAAAAGTGGATGATGTAAATAAGGAGATTCATGGTGCCTTTTCGAGATAAGGAAATCTTTCACAGGCTCCAGTCTGGACGCATTTTATGATAAACTATTGGGAAAACAGAGTTTCCCTGCACTGCAGCGATCTGGAGAAGCTTCCTTTGACTTTACAAGCCTAGTCCAAGCCCAAGATAATTTTTCTTTCCTCTCCACTTATTTCAGTGGAGTTCAGAGCATGCCCTGACTTCAGTGTGGCAAATGCTATTCCATCAGTTAAGCTCAGCTAGAGCAGAGAATTTCTGAAAAGAGCCTATTACATGGATTTGAAAGCTTTATAGAGAACTGGAAACAATTCCTTCCATGCAGTTGGCTACAAAGCCTTCAAAGTCTTTCCTCCTGTTCAAAGTATGCAATCCTCTGTATTCATTGGTCTGCACATGAGGCTCTTTACCTACACTTGGGGTTGTCACCAACAGTGAGACAACAAAAAGCCTGGGAAGTCTTGCTGACTAAATAGTCAGAGTCCTGCACAGTGGAAATACAAAGCGAAATTCCAGAAGTGTTCTCTAAACCAAGAAATCACTGCTTTTTGAATTTACTCAAACTTGTAAAAAATAAGTCTTCAGAACTCACATATGTATCACGCTCTAATACACATGTTCAAGAGTGTCGAATTCAGAGCTAAACGTCTTATAAAAACAACTGTACCATTATATCAGTTCAGCAGATCACTGATATGCATGTGCCAACAACAGTCACTCCCCACGGAATCCTGAAAAAAGTTGTTTCTTCTAGGGCAGCTCAGCATTTGAAATCTAACTAGGATTTTCTGTCTTATTTCTTTGTGTTTGGTTTCCACCTTTTGCCCTACCACAAACTTTTGTGGTAAAGTTTTAAGGGTGGTTGACTTAGGCAACCCTGGTAGCTACTTACCCTGCTTTGACAGGTTTGTTTCACAAGTTGTCCTTCCCCTTCCTGCAGTCAAAAACTGTATAATACCATTTGCAAGTAAAAAATAAAGAAAAGGAAAAAATAAAGTTTAAACATTTTAAACAGAGTATTATCAATTATGCTACACCTGTAACATGGGAAATATTTGTCCTGTGCTTAACCAAATCCCATGCTGGAGAAGAGAGCTCTTCTAACACATTTGGGACGAAATTCAGTTAACTGTGATGGAAGGAGCAGAGTGCAAAGAAAACCCGAGGAACTTCTGCCATTCACCATGAATGCAGGTGGGATTCAGCCCAGGAAGATGCTGCAGAGTACAACAGAGTGTTAATCTGCAAATCCCAGCCATAAACCCATTGGAATCTGCACTGCTCAGCCCCACTCCCGAGCTATCAGCAGGCAGCTGTGTGTGGAGAACACCCTGTCTGACAGCTGCCAGGTGGGGAAGCTGCCGTTCTTCAGATGATCCACAAAATATGTTCCCCAGTTGCCAGCACTTCTGCAAGAAAGCGTTCAGCAGGCAGCGTGGTGATTTAATTTACAAGGTTGTTCGCACTCCAGAAGCTCTCAGAAAGCCCAAGACCGGCCTGTTGCAGTGTATGAACGGGACAGAAAGCTCCAGACAACTGGCCACTGCCTGTGACACCAGGTCTAGGCAAACTGCAGCAGCGTGGGAAATACACACACTTGGACAGCAAGGCAGAAACACGTGCAGCAAGTAGCCCATCTCTTGGGTGGCTCCAGAACTTCATTTGCCATAACAGGATCTTACAGCTTTGGATGTGGCCACTTGCACATTCATTTTAAGACCTTTTTTTTTCCCTTGTCAACAGTCTCATTCTTCTCAAACTACAAAAAGGGAAGAGAATAATTATAAGGGTGGCAGAATGTGTCTCATTATTATTAGGGATTTTAGCAAGTATTTCTTATCAGTTGTATCAGAGATTTGTGATGGTGACTGAGCACTGGAACAGGTTGTGCCATAGAGGCTGTGGAGTCTCCATCCTTGGAGATATTCCAAATCCTGGGCAACTGGGCTCTAGGTGACCCTCCAGAGCTCTTTGCCAAGCTCAACCAGCCCACGATTCCATGCTCTGACAAGCAGGGGTACCAGGATCACACTGGAATCTATTCAATCACTTCCTCTCTGACACTTCTACTGGGGCACAGTGTTTCAATGGATTGTCTCTTTCAGAAACCCTCAGCCACTGAGTGTGAATTCATACTGGCCACTTTCCCTGTTCTCCTAAGCACAAGAACCCAGCAGTCCTACTCTGACTCACGTGTTAAGCTGTGTTAAGCTCTTAAATAACTACATCTGCTCCTGGGAGGAAGGTACTGGAGCATATGCATGCCTGAAATTGCAGGGTTACGGGACTGCTACACAGACTGGATGCAGTGAGCAAACAGATGGACCCCACAAAGAGGAGTAACAGCAGTACCACCAAAGCAGGCAGGGAAACTTGTGTCAGCTCTCAGCCCCCGTGCCCACACTGCAGTGCTGGAGTGGCAGTGCTGTCTTGGGCCCACCCTGCAGAACTGCCAGGTGCCAGGCAAGGTGCCCAAGCAGCAGCAGACCCTGCCCTGCTCAGGCCCACACACTCCCCAAGGCAGGGCCTGCCAGCTCATTGAGCAAAGAAACTTCTGCACCAGCTGCCTGCCTGCCTGGGTGCTTTTTACAGCTATACAGATGATTTTATTTCAGCATTACATGTCCTACCTGCTTCCTGCACGTGTACACGTGAATGATTCTGATTTAGTTTGACTGTTGACACTGCTGTTCAAGAGAAGAGTTAAGAACAAGTTAAACTCCCTGGCTGATGAATTGGTCACAGCTTCCCACAGGGACTGCTCAGACATCCGCAGTGATAAATAGAGTCAAAGCCTCTACTGGCTCAGCTCATGTTTATTAGAACTATCTGCTAATGACCTAAAGGGAACAATCTTGAGAAGTGTAGGAAATAGTTTCCCCAGCTATTGGTTATTGCAGCATGCATCGCTGACACAGGCAAATAATCGCTTGTAAGAGCACTGCAGGAAGACAGGAGTTATGTTTTATGAAGGATTTTACTTTTCACATTTGGTTTCCTTCCAGTTTGGAAGGAAGCTGAGATACTTAAGTTTTCCACAAAAGAAAAATCATGTGGAAAAAAGGCCGGATTTGGATCTCCTAAACTGTTTCATTTCAATTTTGACTTTTTAGAGCTGCAAAAGTTTACAAACCAAGACTCATTTTAAAACAAAAGGTTCCAGTCAAAGAGTGTTAAAATGTTTCGATTCTTGGAATGTTTCCATTTTTCTTCCATAACTAAATATGAAGACAAACACAATTCTGTGAAGTATTTTAGGAGAACTGTATTTTTGCAAATGGAAAATCATCGACATTTTCTTTATTGACCCTATACTCCTTTTATTCCCCTTTATTTTCTTCAAAATATTAGTCCAAAGCATTCTAGAAGAAAATGGAAATGTTTCTAGTGGGAAGTTTGAAAAGAGCAACTAACTTCTGAAAAGTGAATCCTCTATCTACGTTTTCCTTAATCCACTCTGTCTAAGCAGAAACAGATGATAAAGCCCCTTACTAGTTACCCTATCTTCTCCAAGGACATTAGCAAGTCATTTCTGTTTAAAATACAGACTCCAGGAAGCAAAGGAAAAGTTAGCCAAGAACTTACCCATTAACTATTGCTAAATGTAGCCTAAGCTGCACACCTGGATTACAACATCAGTAACTTGAGCAACGGACCAGGGATACACTGGAAAAGTAGAAGTTTCCATTCTGATCCTGTAGGTTCTTGCCTGTTTTCCACCTCGTGAAAGCTGCATAGTACACAAAAAGGCCAACTGGCAAGTTTAAAGGAGGAACCCAGTCATCTGACAGTCTCCTCATGTCTCCCAACTTCCACAGGCCCAAACAGTGTTAGACACGCACCCAAACCTGGCACGTGCCACAGAAGGAGCACAGAGCAGCACTGCAGTGAGGACTGGGTTCTGCTGGTGTTTCTGCAGCCCTGGCTGCAGTTTCAGTCACTATGACACTGACACCAACACCCCCTGTGGACACCTTTGAGGGCACAGAAAATAAACGTGTACCACACAGCTTTGAGATTTTTCTGCACGTACGGATTTTAAAGCCAGGGGTACAGCTTGGCCTTTAATTAAAGTCAACATATAAAGAACAATTCCACTTAGAGAGTTATATTGGCAAGAATCCCAATCCCTGGAGTGGTTTCTCTATAGAGAGAGAAGAGGAGCAGAAGGAAGGAGAAGTTACCAGAAGACTTTTGGGTTTTACAGAATACTAACACTGTCCTTAAACGTATGGTGATGAAGTGTTACATAAACGTACGTGTGGTATGAGACCACTAGAGGGGAGTAAAGTAACTTAAAAGTGAATGTTTCCTCTACTCGGTTTTGCTGTACAAATTGCATTTGCACATGGTAATTAACAGCTATAGTAAAGCCAGAGTATTAAAGAATTGCATTTGCTTAACATTCTAAGCAAAGTTGATTAGATAATTACAGTATTTCTGTACCATTGTCCCCTCTCACTAGGCTGCAGGCTGACAGGGAACATTCGTCATCTGGATGAAGCCAGAACACCAGGGATGGCATTCAGCCAGAACATTTGGCAATAGACATGGATTTCTTTACTTGTATTCAGATTTACAAAGAAGCAATGCTACACGATGGAAACAGACTCATTTTATCAAGTGTGAAAAAGGCATTGGGCTCAAAAGCTCGCTTGGTAGGTAAGCATGTACCAGGAGGAAATGAAGGACCTTGGTTCTCACACAGATCACTGCCCAAATCTACACAAGAGTGAAATATTTACCCAAGCAACAAGAACAGAGAGGAGCACGATTAATTTGGAAGTGAGAAGTCCTCTGCATCAGAACGCTGGGTGAAACCTCACAACAGCTGCAAGTAATGTGCTCCTGTATCACTGCCAGGTTGCCATCGTCTCCATTGTCAGCCATCCACCCTGTGGGAGACAGGACTGCACAGTGAATCTGCACAAAAGAGAAAAATAAATTTCAATGGGAAATCTTAGCAACTCCCACAGAACAAAGGGAAACACGAGAACAGAGTTCCAACAGCAGAAGAATAGCTTTGACAGCAAATTTTAAGGATGAATGACTGAAATATATATGTATGTGTGACTCTGTATCTCAATACTTCTGGGAAGTATACCCAGCTTGAGATTTTATGGGAAAAGGGACACAATACAGGAGTAAGTAGACCTTCAAAGCTAAGAGGAAAGTACCAACTACAAAGCAAAGTAAGAGGTAAAGGGGCAAATGAGATGTGAAATTGCAAGGGTGTTAAGTAAAGCCTGGGAATGCAAGCAAGCCAGAGCTCTCCTTAGTTGCATATCCACAGGTAATACTTAGGGAACTTGAATTTAATCATAGCATCCTTGAAAGGCTTTCACAATCTGATGGAGGATTTTGCAAAGATTGTAGCAATTCTGCAGAACAGACAACTGGCTGAACCAGACTGAAAACTATCAAGTGTGGTAGGACCAAGACTGTTGGGTCTAATTTTTTTCTATTTCTCATTTGCTGTCCTATATTATACCTGCAAGATAAATCAGCTAAAGAAAATACAGAGAACAAAAATAGAGCAAAGAAAAGAATACCACTGCCTTCTGCTACTTTGGGGGTGTTGTTAAACAAAGTCTAAGCTAAAGAGTGCCAAACTACAACATAATAAACCAGAATAAAACCAGAATAAAATTTGATCTGGCTCCTACAGCATAGACACAGTACTAAAAAAGGAATCATCTGAATCAAAAAGATGTAACAGCAGGTTCTTGAATAAAGCAGGTAAGTTCTTTCAGCCATATAACCTAGTGAGTGAAAATACATGACAGGCTTGTTTCAAGAGATTCATTCAGTGACTCTATTACAATCTTGGCTCCACTATCCAAGTCCGAGCACACGTATTGCAACATTCCATCCCCCTTTCCGACTGGGGTCAGCTGTCCAATTTCAGGAGCTACCACCCCCTATGCTACTCTGTTATTGCTTCATTCTTTCCTACTGACATTGGAAGGAGGAGGGCTGAGGAACACTTTTGACTTGGAGCTGTTGATTCTTGGACTAAGGATCATCTTGCACCTTAAACTCTACTCACCAGGGAATGATTGCTGCTGTTTGGATGTAGATCTTCCCTCCAGGCCTCTACAGCTGATTTTCATTAAGGAAAACTTAAAATCTCCTTGGCAGCTCTGGAGCTCTCTGGAGTTGTCACTGCAACGAGACACACAGTAAACATGAGGTGAGCAAGGATTTAACTGCATCTTTACCTGCCTTTGCATTCTCACGTACATTTCAGTTTTGGTCACTGAGGTTGTGTCATAGGACACAACTGAAACAGCAGGACAAGAGCAGTCACTCATGTGGAATGTCCCTGTATCGGTGTGGCCCCAGCTTCTAAATTAAATATGTAGGATCAGTAAATACTTCATTCTGCATTGAAACCACTGAGCTTTTAAACACAGGGAATTTGTTAAAAGCTGTGGAAATTGACAGTAAGAGTTATGCGCACAGCACTGAACAAGGCAACAGAAATAAAACGTGCTGCAAAAAGTTACATTTTAGAATTTTAAAAGCAGTTTGCACATTGTTGCTAAGTGTGCCATTTGGGGCAGCAACTACAGAGAAGCTCTTGAACCCACCTCAGATGGAGTATTTGGAAAAGTCCCATTTGGTCCACAGCAAGGAGATGGTGGGCCCTCAGCTGCTGTCCGAATGGTCAGGGATGTCCTGCAGGATAGCTGGACATTTACTTTTACAGATCCAGTCTTCATCTGGGAAGGTTCCTGAACTTGTCCAAGGATTGAATTAATCTGATGTATTGGCTTAAACACTTGTAAAAGCACCTCTTACGCAGGACTAAATGTGCTTCTTTTTAAACTTGTGGAATTTGGGAAAATGTTTAAGCTAACCAGAAACAGCCACTCATCACTGAAAAAAAAAAAAAAAAAAGGAAAAAAAGCCTCCACTTGGGGCTTAGAGGACAACTAGTAAAAACTTTCCTTTGCAGACAAGGCCACAGCTATTTCCTCAGCTAAGAGCTCGGAATTTGGCCCTTGAACTTAACCACGGCCCGTGTTTGTTTAGGCACCAGCGGTCTCTCATGGCCTCAGCTTGCTCCCACTGACGATGACAAACCCCACCTCACCAGAGAGGAAGTGGGGTTGGATTTATGGGCAACATGAAAGGCCACCAAGAAATTCAGAAGGCTCCCGTTCGAGCGCCTGTGAGAGCCTCAAGGCACAGCCCAGGCCTGCGTACCAAGGGCTGCAATGCCTTCTGCCTGGCCAGTTGGCCTGGGATATAAACATGCAGGACATTTTTGTAAAGGAAGTTAAACACATTTGTCTTCAGATTCTGTACTATTTTCCTCTTAAAGCTCAAAAGATTCTCAAACTGAACTGTGGTGTTCAACTCCAAAAGACCAAATAACCTTACAGCAACCTTAGAGCAGTTAAATGTTACATATGAAAGGCATACAGAACACCTTTGAGAGAACAGTCAGACTTTTTTCTTCTTCTAATATCACAGAACAAGAGCAAGCAGAGCCTTTTTGCTTAGAACTCCCATATTACTGAGGCTGTGAATTGCTGGCCCATAACTATGAATTGCAACAAGTGTGATTCAATCACCCCCTGCATAAGCCAGCAGCAAAATGCTCTGATGGTCACAGGATCACTGGAAATGAAATGCCATCCTGAGGAAGGGAAAAAGTGAGGAAAAAAGATACATTTTGCAATTCTTTTTAAAATGCGAGCAGGCCTTTAAAATAGGAGATTTCTAAGCATCAAGAGGGCAAATTACTACATCTTCAGCTTACCCTGATAATCTACACTATTTAAGAAACACCTACAGATCATGGTCATTCTAATTGATACCTTTCTTACGCCCACTATGAGCTATTTTTCTCTGTGTCAAAGAGAAGAATAATTGAAATGTGATTTGTTATGATAATTTAATGAAAAAATGCAAGCATATTTGCTTTTGTTGTGGGAACACAAACAGAGGCTTACAGGAGGTCCTTCGAAATGGAAAAGTCAATTAAAATACTAAAACTTCAAACAAATCCCAAAACATCTCTCATTACACTCTGAAGGAATTTTGATAACCATTTAAAAAATGACCACAAGTTACAGTAGCTTGGTTTCAGATAAACACTGCACTGCAAGCTAAATTGAATATAAAAATAGATTCTATTTAATAAATTTGTATCTCGTGCACTATAAACATTAATGAAATTGTTATTGCAAAGGTAAACAAAAGTCTGCATTAATATTTCAAGTAACTTGATAAAATCTGTTCGTGCAACACGGATCACAAAAGGGACACAGTAGGAGAGATTTTCCTCAACCATCATACTTTTATTTAAACATCAAGTTAATCTTTTCCTTCAAATGAGGACTGCTGGTATTGGTTCAAGTTAGAAAGTGGGCTAATTAAAAACCACTATCTTGCTGATGAGCCTGGGGATCCCACACCATTTTTCTCCAAGCATTTCTTGCAGCATTTTCCTGCATTTGAATCTGATGATGCATTGAGTTGTGGGACAGCTGAATCTGATTTGTCAGAGTTGAGGAATGAAGTATGCTCTGGATTTATCTGCTGGTCTCTACTGTAAACTTTTGTGCTGCTTTTTGTACTGAGAATCTTGCCACTGCCACTGGAAATGTCTCTCCAAGTAACATTTTCCTCTGCAGGGGAAAACGATGTGATGTGAGGAAACTCTTCACAGTACACAGTCTGTGCCTGAACATTAATATTGGCTTTTTGTTGAGGATACAAGAGAGGCATTTCACCACAATCCAGATGCAAGCTTCCATTCCCAGAACTCCATTCACTGCTGCTCCCTTCATCTCTTTCTGGAGCGTCTTTAAAATCAAATTCCTGAGTTCGCTTAGACTTAGTTCGCCATTTTCTACACGATTGGATACATTTATCCTCTCTCAAGCCTGTTCTTTCACTCTTGCTCTTAAGCATATGAGGAGTTGGCCCAGAGCTGGTGTGGCCATTTGTAACATGGGGTACTTGCATATTTTGTAGTGTTACCTGGCCAGCAGATGGAGGAGCATTGTCATTACTCACAGCACACGAAGGCCCTTTGTCTACATTTATAACGGGGCCATATTTTCCTCTTCTTCCATCTTCCTTTGGATAACATTCTGGTAGAACACCTCTAGAAGCACCATGCAGATTTTTAGAATTATTCCTGTTCTGAATATCTGAAGTCACTGTTTCATGAAGCACATGTTGAGTTTTGGTCTGTGTTGCATCAAACTGCTGTTTCAAGTCACGTGGAACACGCTTCTGGACAACTTTATCGGTGCCTTTTTCAGTACTGCTTTCACTACACGATTTGCTTTCCATATGGTGTGACCTAGTCCAAAGCACACAGTCCCTTTTGGAGCGCTCAGCTCCAGGATCAGAATTTAAATGTAGAGCTAGGAGAGGAAGGAAAGAGACAGATGATTGAAGACAATACTGGAAGACAAGCATTTTCATTACTACATGCATTAAACCAACAGGATAAAGAAGAGAAGGCCCACAGAGTGCAGCACACCTGAGCGGGTAGATTTGCGCTGGGGAAGGTGCCGGAGAGGTGTCTCGAGTCCTTTAGCCATTGTAGCAAGTTTACTGGCAGCATCCATTATTTTCTTTTCAGCTCTGTCAAGAGTTGCAGAACATGGGGAAAAACAAAAACAAGTGTAAGGGTAATTCAACTCTACATTTTACTTCAAGGCAATGATAGAGAATGCTGAAAGGACAGTGTGCCAGGCAGCTCAGCAGTGACCTGGTGCCAACATGCACACAACTGGCAAGACTTCAGGGCAGGCACTGTTTGCTTCAAGGTGGACAAACACCAGGCTAACATCTACACACCTCTTGCAAAGCCAACAGCCATTTCCAAACGTTCTTGAACTCACCCTTCATGTTTGCCATTATCAGTGAGCAGCTGCTGAAGGCATGTCAAGTAGTACTTGCGCATTTTCCGTGCCGTCTCTTGGCGCTCTCTTAAAACCTCCACTTTAATCATTTCAGCAGCTCGTTCCTTACTCTCACGGATATAACAAAGCATATCACCTACAAACACACTTCATTAGTACCAGTTTTCCCCCAGAATGGGGAAAAAGCCAACCACCACAACCTGGGATTGCCTAGCAGACCTGGAACAAGTACAGCATATTTTACCTGCCAACATTCCACCAAATCCTCGTGCCAAGCGTTGCCTACTGGATGCACGCCAGGGTAAACCACAGCAGGTCAGTATGAAGCATCAGAAAGGAATTCCGTTGTCTGATTCTGCATCTTAAGCAGCAGTAGAAAACACCAGGCACAGGGATTTGGGAGGAATGTTGGCCGGTAAAATACGGGTCTAGAAACTTTTCAATGACCACGCAGCTGGAACGTGGGGACCTGCTGCACTCAGGTAAGACCTGGTGCTACACTTAACCCTTCCTCCTCAGCCAGAAGGTTGCAGACTGAGCCAGAAGGCAGGATACAGCACAAGAGAAAAGCAGGTTTTCTCTCAGGACAAGCTACTGCCTAGGTAGGTTTTTTTCTGGAGGAACAAGATCAGTTCTCAAAATACACTTTACCACTTTAAAAGACATAATTCAGTGCAACAAAGCAAGGATGGTAAAACAAGGCTTTGCCCATCACGATTACATGTTGAATTTAGGGTGACAATTCCATTTCTCAGTAAGATGGAAAAATTTACTTCTCATGTGATTTGGTTGTCAGATTCCTGTCCAAGCCGGCTGAAGGAAGAAGCAACGAAGTAATTTATTTTCCTCCAATAAATTTTTAGCTAAGACTTTAGTACTTACACTTAATCTTGCTCACAGCTTTAATGTAGTGAGCACGCATTTCTTCCAGACCTTTCACAGAGTCAGAGGATGCACAGGGGTTTGAGATGCCTCCCCTTGACAGTGACCTGAAATGCATACACATCACATTGCACAAAAAGGCAACTTCTATCTTACCAAAATAAGAAATCATCTTGTTTAGTTTGTTAAATACCTTGGTGGTGATCCCTGGTCCTTCAGTTTAGTCTTCATCTCGGAGTTTTCTGCAATTAGAACTCCTAGAACCTCCTCATTTCCTATTGAAAAAAGATGAACCACAATTCACTGCATTTCTCTAAATTCAAGTTCAAGAGATGTTTATGTAGTAACTGCTGCCTCTGGTACAAGAGCTCAATGTCCCAAAGCATCATCAGTTGCAGCACAGCTGCTGCAGTAACGAGCAGATAGGAATCGATCCCAACATACTTCAATGAAGTATGAATATAAAAGTCACCTCATAACAGTAATTAAATAAGCTTAAAGCCTTCATATGCCACTACTAACACTAAACCAAGATACCAAGTGTACTTGTAGAGAAAGGACAGGATAACAGGGGTTGCTTTGACCAACATTGAAAAAGAATTATTAATTTGTGGGTTAGCAATTGTGCCTTTGAGATAGAAAGATACAAGATACAACTTGGTTGGTTTTGTTGGTTTGTTGTGGTGAGGGGTTTTCTTGTTTGTTTTGAGGTTAATAAACAAAGCCCCAGCATCCACTGAAAACTAAAAGCTGCAACAGATGAGAGAATCAAACTTGTCTTTAGGCGACTAACAATCCTAACCTTGGATTTGCTCTGACTTAGCTTCATGTTCCTCCACAGCAAGCTGAAGATGTTTGTGGGCCATCTCTAGCTCTCTTTTCAAGTCCTGGCACACAGCCTCTCTTTTTTCAAGCTCCTGGCAGCAGTGTTTGCAGCACAAATCTTCCTGAGACCCAAGGTTCCTTTTTGTACATTTCTGACTTGCAACAGTAATTGCTAAAAGTTATACATCAACATGGGACCAAAAAAAAGAACCAAGCCCAACCTATTTTCAGTGTTCTACTTAGCCCTCCTCTCACTGGAAAGCAGATAACATTTTAGCCCAATTAAACTAATCCCAAGAGGCTGATACCCTGTTCCAGAAGGTGCAGCAGCATCTATCAACGCATACAGCCCTCACAGCCTCAATGGACTTCCATAAGTCATGATCTGAGTTCTTCAGTCAGCAAAAAGACTTGCAGGTTAAATGCTTTTAAAGTTTTTTTAGTTTTTTTTTTTAAAAAAAAAAACAACAGCCAAGCAGGGTCTTTTGAAGTCAGCTGAAGGAAACTGTCCCAGCTGGAAAGCCTCACACACGTCTGAGTCTGGTTAAGGGATACACAAAGACTGGGCTCCTTCCAGGGGAGTGATGGCTGCCCCCCATAGCCAGGCCAGGGCGCTCTAGAGACAGGAGCACTGCAGTGCTGGTATTGTTCTGTGTTAATAGACCGTTTGTTATGTTGGTGTTGAAGGAATTCAAGCCACACTGCAGGCACAGAGCCAAAAACTCTCTTGGGTTTTGTTGCTTTATGTTTCTCAGTTGCGTAAGAACTCAAACTAAACAGAAAGCCCCAGGGGCATCTGTCCCTCCCATGAAGTTTTTCCCATCTCCAGTGTCTCCAGTTTTGCCATAGCACACGTGACAGCCTTGGGAAGAGCGACAATGCTGAAGTACATACAGGGCACGGGGAGTGGGGGGAAAGGGAAGAAGGGGAAAAACAAAAAAAGAGAGAAACACCACCCAGGGATTCACACTTTTTCAGCTACATTCTTGACCAAAAGAACCAGAGAAGACTACCATGCCAGGTCAAGCAACTTCTTGACACAATAGTATCTTTTGCATGAATGCAGAATTCCTCGTCTTGTGTAATGCCAAGAGCAAGTGGTATAATTCAATCTTCAGAGCTCCAGTTTAGTATTACCCATTTACAAGACACAGTTTATAGTATTACCCATTTACAAGACATAGTTTAGACCACGCCCTGCATATCATGGTCAACACTGCCTTGCATATGAACTGTTATATACTCCAAAGGTTTTAGGGCTAACAACCCCCAAAGAATACACACACCTCTAGCAGATGAGACAGCTATTTCTTTCCTCCTGAAGAATGGCTTTAAAAAGCAGAAAGCTACTAGCATTTGATGAAATGAAACCTCAAAGCCTAGCATCAAATCAGTAAACTGGAGACCAGTACCATTTGTTGCAGTCTGTGACTTTAACTTAGCTGATGCAACATTAAACAACCTCACAGTCAGAAAAACTGTATCTTCCTCTATCCCCCAAATATTCACTAATTAACTAATTATGCATTGAGGTCATCAACAGGACATTGACTATTAAAGACTGCTACTAACAAGCTTAATTTGATGATAATGCAATCTGCTAGATTAAGATCAAACTCAATACCTTTATCTGTTCCAGTTTCCTGCAAGGGTGTTTGTGTTCTCAGTCTCCTTTGTGCTTCTGCTTGGTGTTCAACATTGCACACAGGAGGTCTTGCCACATCCCCAGTGTCTCCTGCACCATGTTGTGGGTAAGGGTATGATTCTTTATTTGCATTACTCACTAGCTCTTCGTATTTCTGCAATTGAAAAACACTTCCTGAAAACCCAACACAGAGCAAAAGGAGTGTTCCACGCCACAGCCAACCCTGGCCACCAAGTAGCTTTAGCAACTTTAGCACAGGTACTTTAAACCTGCAGTAGAACCACAGATTACAAGTCAAACAGAGAAGAAAACCTCTATTCTATGATATAGAAGTTTTACTTAGCATAAATCATTGCAACAGCACTGCCTGAATATCCTGAGTATTATTTGGAAATGTCAGTAGCCTGTAACATTGCAGAACTACACCCTGAATCTGAACAGTTGAAGATAACTTGCTTTTTAAAGAGGGAAGACATCACTAGGAAACTAAAAAGGCTTCACTAGGTAAGGTGGTTCAAGCCAACCAACGTTTTGAGGTTGAAAGGCATATTAAACAGTTTACCAAGAGGTGTTTCATATCCATTGCAGAAGGTGCATAAGGCACGGGGAAAAAGCTCCCGATTGTCTTTACCATTGTGGATATGACTTGTGACATTTAAGGCCCACTTGCTGAACAAAAATATACTGACACTAAAGAAATGGTAACATCCCATCTCTTCTCTTGAAAAACAATACATTTTGTCTGTCCTGTTCTTGGATAATTCCCCTGCTACTAAATGCTGGGTGGCAATGGCATTTCTGGTGGGATGCTCCCCATAGCAAAAAACTTATTACAAGCATAAGCACTGAAGAGGAGGAATCTGCTAAAACAACAGAAACAAAGGCTTTGGGAGACAATTTGACTTAGCCCCAAACTCCTCTAGAAGAGGGTAGGACATCTTTCCTCATTTGGGCAGGCATACTGAAAAAGATTTCCCAGAGGCACAATAAAATAAGTGAGAATCTTATTCCCAAGACAGAACTGAGTAACTGACAAACTGACCTACTGCAGGCAATTTGCAGAAAGGATTTACTGTTTTCATCTTTATTTGTATAAAGAGGAGGGGAAAAAAGCGTAACATGATGCAGAATCACTATCCAATCACCACTACAAACTGGATTTTGCAGCTATGCAGAAATCTGAGGTGGGTTCTGTCATTACAGCCCATCTAAGAGAGCACAAGGAGCCTTCAACAGGCTTCCAAACTTAAGCAGTGGATTAATCTCCTTCATTTACAAGTTTCTGCATGAATGACAGTCCTAACCTGACTTTCTCTTCTTTAAACATTGAAGATGTCAAAGCTACACCCATCCTTTCCCTTCTCACTTGCTAATGGTAGATTTAGCCTTCTTTTAGAATACTCTTACCAATGAACACAAATGTTGAATTTTCTATTTCTCACAATTACATGGATATTCCCTGGGAGAAAACAGTCCTGACTTCCCAAATCCCTCTTCTGACTGGTAGTTATAATTTACAGAAATATTACCTCTTTCCATTCTCGCTCTTTCTTTTCCAGCACTGTGCAAACTGTGGTTCTATAGGCCTTTTGTAAACAAGCCTTCAGTTTGTCTTTGCCTTGACTGGTTAATTGAACATGAGAGCCAAAACACTTGTCCTTCCAAGAATGTTTACTATGTGTGCACTTGACCAGTTCTTCATGAATTTCACTCAACAAATACTCCAGCTCAACCAGAGTCTTCTCCTCATGCCGATTAATTTCATCCTGCAGTCTCTTGGCTTCCTGAGCCTCCCATTCTCGTTGCTTTTGGTCTAGTAACATCTTTATTTCTGCTTCCTTCTGAATGGAGAGTTCATTCTTCTGCTTTGCAAGATCCTCCTTCGCTGTTGCAAGCACCTCTTTAATTCTGTTTCTGTGATCATCTAAGAATGATCTGTAGTCTCTCTCATTTTGCTCTTGTATCTGCAGAATTTCTTCTTGCTTTTCTTTGTTCCACTGCACACGGGCTTTTGCTAGTTCTGCTTTGACAGCTGCAGGGATTTCCTCTTTCTTTAGCTCCAATTCCTTCCTCAGAGAAATTACCTTTTCTTCGAGTTCTTTCATCCTTGGTCCAGATCTCTCTGTACTTTCGTATTCTTTCTTCCATTTCTCCTCAGCAGCTGAGAGGACCAGGGCTAACTGGCAAATGTACAACACAGTCATTATAAACATATATCCACATTTACAGATGCCCACATTAGAACTCTGAGTCATCATAAATCCATTGGAGATATTTTCAATTTATTTAACGAAAATTAAACCTACATAAGCAAAAGACTGGGTGTGGACCAGAGGACACAAGAAACATCTTTCCTTAGTGATTCCCTGTGCCTGTGTCTACATTCATTCCTCAGTAATATATGGGATCTGGAAGACTTAACTGCTTGTCAATACACATGTAGTAGTATTTTGGGCTACCTGCTTTGCTGTAGTCTTTTGGTGTTCTTTTTCCCATTTTTCTTGTTCTGTCTTTAGATTTAGTTTGTACTCTTGCAGCCACTTGGCATGAGCTTCAGTTAAAGCTGCATCTACCTTTAAACAGATAAAAACCTACTTCAGTAGGTAGGCAGGTACACTGAATACATTTTTATCATTACTTTCATGTAACAGTGCAAGGGCAGACTTCACTATGGATTGCCTTAATTAAAAGAATCAGATCAGTAGCACTTGATGCATTTCTTGATGCAAAAATGATGCCACAATGACAAATACTAAATTTATTTTTAACAAAATGGTATAAAATCTAAGTCAGTGTTGCTCAGTTCTGTTCAAAACTCCTGCAAAACTTGTTTAACAGCGTGAAAAACAAGCTACATGCTACAGTTTTTTCAGGACTTTTAAAAGAACCTCTATTTCTAATATAGCAAATATCAACCACTAAGTTGAACAGGAAGTTAGTGGAAAAGTCCACTTTCTTTTTTTTCAGGTGACTTAATTGGACACAGCAGTTTCACAGACTCCAGGCAGACAGAACAATTATTTGTTACCTGGCTGGCAAGATTTTTACAGTATTTATTTTCCAGTTCTAATTCAAATTCTTTTAAGGCCTCTTCAGAGGCTGTATTTTCTTTCAGAGCCTTCTGGATCTGCAGCCTCTGGTCTTCCACAGTCCCTTCTAACTCTTTAGTTGGAACTTCATCCACAACTGTTACTTGGTCAGTTTGGCAGCTGCAGTCATTACATTCAACTACAGTTCTTCTCACTTCTTCCAGCCTACTTTGCCATTCTCTTTCTAATTTGGCAAAGACTCGTTCTTTATTCTAAGGAAAAAAATATTTTTTAAGAAAATCTCCCCGCTGTCCAAATAAAGCTATTTTACTGGTGTTTAGCAAATGAAACACTGTTCACACTAATGATACTCCTTAGCAGGAGAAGAACAGAACCATGCACAGAGAGGAGAGAGTTTGGTGACTCATCACAGCTCTCTTCTATGGGAGAGGATACACAAAGGACTTCTGCAGGATACCTGACTGAAACAATAGGAAGCACAACTGCTCCCTCAAGGATCAGGGTGGAGAACTCTGGCATATTACCAGCTGTGACATTCAGGGTATTCTGGCTCTCATTTGGCAAGATCTAGGTTTTGGGTTTTTTTAAAAATCTGAAACATGTGTAATACCTAATGACTTCTTCAGAGGCTTTTAAAACAACAGATCCTTAACAGCCATTTCCAATGGCAGAATAACAGCACATAGATCTAAAGTTCTGTTTCTGAAAATAAACAGCAAAACAACAAAAAAATTTGAAATTCTCTGATCTAAGTTTCATACCTCTTTGTCTTCCTTTTCCCAGTGAGCTTTGGCTAATGCAACTTCCTCTTGAACCTGCTGCTCTTTTTCTTCCAGCCACTGCTTCTTTGCTGCTACCATAGACCTGATATGTTCCTCTTCAAGCTCGGTCCTCAGAAGTTTAAGGGAGACTTCTTTTTCTTCTAGAAGCTGCTTCTTGAGCTAGACCAAAAATAAAGAAATGAAGTGTTCTCCAAGACATAGCAACTGCTCCAGTACAAAGTGATGAGAATGCATGAGACACGTGATTAACTCTCTAGAGCCTGTGCACTGATCTTACTGACAACACCCAGACAAGAGATTCAACTCTCAAAAAAGGTGTTTTAAGATATTATATCAGAGGTTACTATAGGCTGTTGCTGTAAAGCAAGTTTTCATATCAAGCATCTTTACTCCCCTCATACTTTGAGCTGCACCTCTTCACTGTACTTGCTTACTCAGATAGCTGATCTACTTTAGTCATTGCACACTGGTATCTTCAGAAAAGCCAAGTTTTTAATCAAATCAGTCTGAATTCATTACTACTTAAAAAACCCACAGCATTTTTTAGATCAGTTTTATACAGGGAGAAGTAAACTTGTATCACCTGTCAGGGTTTTTTGAAAATGTCTTATGAATTTAAAAGCTCATATGGCTGACTCAGCATCCTCAGAAGTCAGAATTATGGACGATCACTACATGAAAAAAACCAGCTATTGGAAAGAGTTACTTCTACAATATTTTCAATCCCAGCACACACCACCAGCTCAACTTAAAAACCAGTATGAACTTTCTGATATAGCTGCATGTCTTTCAAGTACGTTCCACAAACATTTACAAAATTAAACACCCTTATTAACATTACATCTTAAAACCAGTGTGAAACTATATAGTTTATAGGCATTTCCATTTGTACCTTCTCTTCCTTCAGCTGCTGCTCTTGTTGAAATTTCTGTCTTAAAGTAGTTTCCAAGGTGTCCTTCTCCCGACAAATTCCAATGTAACATTCCTTCACTGCAGTGATCTCTTTGTTCAGCTCCTCTATGTTAGCCCTTCACAGGACAGATTACTTATTATCAATTGGCCTTTACACTCACAGGACAGCAAGCCAGCTTTAAAATAAGTATAACTAGCAGTGAAGGTCAGACAGGAAGCATGAAAGTTTCAGTAGAAATGGAAATAATGGTAAGTCTTACTTTAACTGTGAGATGGTCTCCTCAGAAGTTTGAACAAGCCGCTGCTTTTCTGCAGCAAACCTCTCCATCAGCTCTTTCTCAAAATGTGCTTTGGTGTCCTCATGATGCTGCTGGTAAGTTCTTTCACACCTACAATTTCAAGAAAGGAAAAATAAGTACCTGGTTTCAACTACCCAGGTTCAACCTTTCTCTAAGAAAATACCATTCTAACACTGACCCTCCTCTCGTACCCAATAGCTGGAACGAGATTATGAGTGCAGGGTGAAAACCCACAAATTAAACTAAACAAAGTTAACAGACTCACCTGTCAATGGCTTCTTGCTTATCGTGATCAAAATCCTCAACCATCTTTCTCATCTGACAGCAGAGGTCTTGATTTAAGCTTTTCAGTTTTTCCTCATTTTCCTTCAGTTCTTCAATAGTTGAAGTATGGGCCTGGACAAACAAGGGTCAAGTAATGTGTGGGTTGTAAGAACTTTTTCCAATCACAGGTTTTAGCACAGGGTGGGGTTTTTTTTCTGTAGTGATAAGCAGCATCTCTGTCTTACCTCAACTTCCTGTAGCAAAGCTTCATTAGCCTTTCTGAGTCTCAGAACTTCTTCCTTTAGATTTTCAGAAGCATCCTTCAAATTTTTGGCAGGCTAAAAATAAATAAAATTAATGATAACTTTCAAGATGATATCAGGATATCTTTCAAGATATAAATAAATGATTTAGCAGTTAATGCTTAAAAAAGTTAAGAGTTGTCAAATAAAAATTGTACTTAAAAAAATGAATTGTACTTAAAAAAACCAAAAACCCAGGAAATTATTGCAGTGCAAGATATCAGTATCACTGCAATTCTAGATGAATTCTTAAAACTCAGTATCATGAAGGTCTGGAGAAGCACACACTCAGTGCTGTGTTTGCAGGCTGAATGACAACAGTCATCCAACAGAGAGCACACTTCTCACATACATTGTACTCCTATCCCACATCCATGTCACCATGTACAGATACTGATGTCTGATCAATTCATAGAGGCAAGGCAGTAATGGGGTGAAGAGATGCAGCATCAAGGAGACTCCTCGTTGATCAAATGACACAGTGAGGGCCCTCTGAAGGCAATCTGTTAAATGTTCTGTTTGTATAATCTCATGGTACTATCAGCTTTCTCAGAGAAATTACAAGGTCCTTTTGGCAAAAGAAAACCAACTTTTTCCAATGCAATTTACTTCTAACAAAAGCAGGGTGGCCACTAAGCACTCTCAAGCATAGAAGTCATCATTTTAGAACTCACCTAATAATGCACATGCTGCCCAAGTTCTGCTATTCAACTGTTTTCTTTTCAACCAAAGAGGATACAAAACAGGAGTTGCTATGAATACACAGCTATGCATAAATTTTTGATCTATTCTCATAAGAAGTTTAAATGTTGGTTTTGTTCACCAAAAACCAGTCAAGGGATACTTGACTTTTAAAGAAGTGTAAAAGAACAAACCTCTGAATCTTTTGATGCTTTTTCTGCTTTCAACTGCTTGAATTCCTCTAATGTCTTCTGGCAATCTTTAAGACTATTTTGTAATTGAGTAATCTGGTTTCTCTTCATTTTATTACTGCTCAATAAACGTTCCAGCTCAGCTTTTAATTCTACAATAATTTCATCTTTAGAGAGTTCTTTATCCATGTCTCTGTTCTGTATTGCACTATCAGGAAAGACATAACCAGTTCAGTATTTAAAAGACAAAACACATTTATCTGAAAGGCAGTGCTAACAAAGAGAAGAGCAACTAATGCTACCAGAAATACCAGGATGTCTAAGATGTAAGAGTAAAAAGCATAAGAGGACATGAATATCAAAGCTTTTTCATCAAGTTGCAATTAATTTACAGAGAACTTGTTAATTCAGCTGTTTCCTCAAAAGATTCATTCTCACATGATGTGAAGTGTTTTGAAACAACTCAACTGGTTGATGTAAAAGACAGCTTTAGCTTTAAGTAACTATGTGGAGTCTTTGAGCAAAAAAAGTATCCATGAATATAATTCATACAGTTAAAGGAACAGCAATATAGTCCCTATAAAATCTGAAGATTTATTAAGCAGGAATTATGCAACCCATTTATGGCATTAGCACAGTTTTTCTGTTTCTCAGATTACCTGGCAATACAAGCAGTATTTCAAGTATCTATCAAAAACCTGTATGTTGCTCCAGTAGGACCCTCTTTTTACACAAAACTTGCATAATTTCTTGAGGATTTAAAATTTTTCTTTCAACAACAATTACTCAATACCTGCAGAATTTTGGCTTCTTCCCTGTAATTTTTTTAATTCCCAGATCTACATAGGAATCACCCAGGCTCGTGTGCCGCTCTCCACCGGTATCATTCAAAAATACCCCAAGCTTGGCAGCAGATTCATACAAAGCTATTTCTTCTTTCAGTTCCATTAATTCTTCCTGAAAGGAAGAGACAGAAGAAAAATTACACTGACCAGAGAGACTCCAAGCCAACATATCAAACCCATGATAACTCTTCCAAAGAAAACAAACACATGGAGCTCTTCCTTGGAAATATAGTTATATTTAGCTGCATTTAGTTAAATTGTCCAGCATTAACTTATTTATACTTTCATTTTTCATTTTTGATACCTCCAGCAAAGCATACAGTAAAACTACAAATTAGTTAAAATATACAAAAAATATTCCCTGTTGTTCTTATTACAGCTCATCAATGAAGTATTATTTCTTTTGCTCTTCTGCTTTCCTGCTGCCCTCGTATAGTAAAATGGATGAAAACAGAAAAGAACATACCTGGAAAAACAGCTATTACTCTAGTATTTAGTAGGATTCATAGTTTCCAAGATGACAGATCTAAATCAAATACATGAACTGAATTGGAAACACAGACTTCCACTCATACTTTACAGAGGGCTTTCTAGCATTCCCTTTTGCTGACAAAAGATAAATTTCAGAACATGGTATCTCCTAATTAAGTTACAAGACTCCCAGCACACTGAATTTACATTCTTTTTTTTTTTCCAAAAGCAGGTTGGACAGAAGTATGAGATCAGGTCTGGGCCAATACAATTGCCCCACTGTGTTTTAATTGGTGGGGAGGGAGGAAGTCCAACCTGCAACACTGGGAGATGAAGTAGTCAAAGATGATGTGCTTGTTTCCCTCCCTCCCAAAATTTAAAGTGTTCCAACCACCAACCTCTTAGTTATAATGCCCACCTCCATCAAATGAAAACACTTTATTCAAACATAAAATATTCAATAAAATTAATTAACCTGCAAAGCCTTGTTCATGTTGTTGCTTATCATCTGTGCAGACTGAGCTTGTTGCAATTGAAACCGTAACTGATTTGTCTCCTGCATTGAGCCTGTTGCAGGAAAGAAAAGGGAGACAAGGAGCAAGCCATAAATATGCAAGAAAGACTATGCAATCTGAAGAAAGATCTCTCTTAAAAATAGCAATGTTGATTCTGGCAATAGACATCACTGTTTCTATTTCCTTGAGCTCGCTAACAGCTATTAAATACATTACCATCAAAAGACTTCAATGTGTAAAGGTAGGCAAAAATCAAACACACAAACTGCAAATCACAACCTATTCCTATGATACAGGTTTCCAAGATCAGCCTCCAGCTCCCAAAACGATTCTTCTCATTGAGATTGGAATTTAGAATGGCAATTCAAGTCAAGCACAAAACTAAGCAGTTTGTTGCCAAACCCTGTTGTTTAGTATGAAACAAGGTTTACACAAATGCAGCACAAAATACATATGAAAACAGTTTAATCACTGTTGTTTGGGGTTTGGAGATGGCGTTTGCTTTTATTTTTATTTGGTTTTATATCTTAGTCTAGACTTAACTTTAAGTCTGGCTAATCCACTGCATAGGAAACAGTCTAGAACACAATTAGCTCATTGTTGATTCCACTTCCATAGAAACATTGAGATGCAATTTCATACTTAGACAAACTGAAGACATTTCTGCAAGGAAAGGTAAAAGTATGAGTAAAAGGCTGACCTGTTTGCAGTAAATTTGCACATTGTTTTTGGCTTTCTTCTAGGCTTCTTGTCAGACGATTTATTATTTCAGTTTTTTCACATTTGGTTTCTTCCAGCAATTTCTCAAGTTGTTTAACATGCTCTCCTAGATTTTGGCAAAGCTCTTTCTAGGAAGACAATATTTTTACTCATGTTACAAACATTTAAGCATCTAGAACAGTTTCAGATACAGAAAAAGTCAATATATACAGGACAAAGGAGAAAAATAATCAATCTGATACCTAAAGGGGTAAAGAACAGTTAAATTAATCACAGATCAAGCACTGTCCTTGGCTTACAAGTGACCTCTTACAGCATCAAAGTTCAGTTTTCACTGGGAGACAGTAACTGCACTCATACATAAACATACATGGATGAGAATCATTTCATATTTCCTAGAGCAGTTTCTTTTCAGCCCATCAGATTATCTCCTGTAATTAATCACATACACTTAGCCTACTGCAGAAAAATCTAGCCTTCACATTAAACCAAGCCAGAGCTTAACTCGGTTTATTTTAACTGAGCTTAAGCCAAGCTAGCAAGCGCCAATACTGTGTAAAAGAGAAACTGTAGTTTCTTTTTCACGGGAAATACAAAGTAGACATTGATATGGCATTACTTAGTTACCTACACAGACCCGGGAGGCACAGTGCCCTGCATTTACACCTTCTGACTTTTCTATCTTCTCTCCAAAAACAGGATATCTCCCTCTTTAAATACCCCAAACATGCTACCATGTATTTTACAGTAGAGACAAAGTTGTGTAAGTTTTGTTGTGGTACTAACAGACAAAAATTTAGCATATTGTTTAGAATCAAGTACTAGTTACCTTTCCAAATACACAACCCATCTATTTTTATATGTTGAGACAAAAATTACAGAAATTTAATTTTATTTTCTTTATGTGAAATAAGAGTACAATTTATAAAAACTTGCCTGCAATACACTGCTTGAATGTTTCTAATAGTGTAATGAACTCTTATGACATATCAAGTAGAGTAATTTCAGTAAACCCTACAACCATGTGACACAATCTGTGTCAACCTCCATCTTAAAGACAGCCTTTTCCTCCCTCTCTACTTTTAAATCCTTGCTTCTAAAATAAAGTAACTGTTCACTGGTTAGTCATCCTTCAGGATTTTGAGACCAGATCTTGGCAACAGATTGTTCAATAAAGAGTTTTTCTTGGTTTTTTTTCTTGCAAGAATATCACATTATTTCTTAATTAGTCCTTTTCCTTCCCAGAGTTATTTGCAGAACTCTTTCAAAAAAAGATTGTGCACAGAAGGAAAGCTCAGGAGAGCAATTAAAACAACGAATTCCTGCCTCCTCTGCATCCTCTGTGTACAAACTCACAATTTGAACTCGCAACTGCCTGAAGATGTTTATGAAAACATACCTCACAGGCCTCATAATGCTGAGACTTTCCATTTTCTTAGCAGCTTCCAGAAGGAGTTATTCGAATTGTAGGTCAAGAAATGCAGTTTGGGAAACATGGGGAGCTCTACAGTCTCTCCAGTACGGTACTCAGCATCCTAAAATAATTTCTCACCTGCTCTCGGAGTGCAGATTTTGTAGTATCAAGTTTCTGCTCTAATGACAATACTTGCTGTTCATACTTCTGCTTGAGAGCAGAAATAATGGCCTCGTGCTGTTCTCTGGCTCGCTGGAGGGCGTCTGATCGCTGAAGCTCCAACAGCTGCTTTTGCATGCTTTCCATGGCCACCTCTGCCACTTTGGATTGCTTCAGGATCTGTAGGAACAGTATTAGGGAAGCTCCTAGTTACATATATTTTACTGTTGCTCCAATATTCTGTACGTCAGTTCAATTTTTTTTTGGGCAAGGGTGGCCAAAAGTCCTCAGATAATGCTTGTGTTTTAATACAAACTATTTTCAACCAATGAATCCTGTCCATCCACCATGTATTAGCTTCTGCCATGATCATGAGCAGCATTTCAAGAGACCAGCACTTGTGTTTAATGCAAACACACCACACATTGAACTGTAGAGGTCTTCCACAATAAACAGTCTAAAAATACGTACAGTACCTGCTCCTCATTGGTAGTAAGAGTCTGAATTTGAGTTTCAAGAGCCTTGATTTGACCTTCAAGATGCACTTCCCGTTCCTTTCCGCTCTGATAGAGTTTCTGAGACTCGTGAAGACTGAGAGCCAAACCATCCTTTTCATCTGAAGAAAGGGACAGAAGTGTGTGAGAACCATGGCCAGCCACCCAAGAACCTCATGCAACACGACTGCTCAGTACCTGCTCTACAGAACCATTCACTCTGTCCCACACTGTGGACAACAGAAGATGGAACAAAAACATTCAGCCTCCATCCAGCAAGCCCTGTCTCCTCCTGGCAGCAGGGAGCACCCCAATTTACTGTTTCCAGCAGGGTCCCGAAGGTACAAGCCCCATTCTGGCAGCAGGAGGACCTCACATCCTCCCTTACACCATTTAAAAGGAAAGTACTCAGGAGGAACAGCCAAGACACAGCCAAATGGTTGACAGTTGAAGTTTTCTCTCTCCTTTGCTTCTTTTGCATTCTAAAAACTATATTCTTAATTCTCTAAGTTTACTACTTTTTGTCTGTTCCTATAAGGAACGGGAAACTAAGACAACCATCAGTCTCCATCACAGATTTTATAACTTCTGGAAGAGATTTTCTGTACATACAGTCTATGAAATGGCTTGTTCAACCAGACAGCACCAAAAAAAGAGTTTTTTTTCATAGATGTCCACTTCTCCTATTGGGGTTTGGGTGTTTTGGTGTTTATTTTTTTTTTTTTTAATTTTCTGACTTTTAAAAGACTACTTTGGCAAACTTCTCACTTTTCTGTACATTTGTGATGCCTCACACATGGGCACTCTGGAAAACAACACTGGTCTTGAAAATACAGTAAAAGTTAAGACAGTTATGCAGTCAGGCACCACTCCAGAGATTTTGATTTAGAACAATGTTTGGGGGGAGAGGGTTAGGTGTATATAGTTCCAAATCAAGTTTATAATTATGATAAATACCTTCAAAGACACTTTCTAAATCCAAGTCTCAGAATTAAAAAGTTACTAGATATGAATAAAATCTAAGAATTAGCACAAAACTTTTTACCTTTGACCATTGAAAGCTGATGATTCAAATACCTAATCTGCTGTGCACTCTTTTCTAGCTTTTCATTAAGTTCTTCCAGTTGTCTTTCCCTTGCTTTATTTAGAACTTGAAGTTGAAGAATCTGCATATTTTCTGAAGAATCTGCCAAATTTCAAATAGCATACAGACGAGTCAGCACAGACACCAAGAAAGTCATCACTGTCATTCCTGCTCCAAGATACTTCTTTTTTTATAGTGCTAAGTTCATTGGTGGTGCACAAAATCTTGGGTTTTAATCCACATTTGATTCACATCACGCAAATTGCTCTGGCAGCAATGGCTGAAGGATTGTGGGAACTACCAACACAATTCCAACCTAAGAGCAAGCCCAGATAAAACTTGATGTGCTGTGAAGTCACAGACTTGTGGTCACTACAAATTCACAACATGTCTAACGAAGTAGTTCTGTCATTTGAAGTGCACTTAACAGAAAAGCCCCATGTGGCACCACTCAGAGTGCTCACATTCCTAAGGTACAGTGAGCTGTTATTTTCCAATATTATGGAAAGAGACAAAAGTGTCAACAAGATTTGACATCAAGCCATCAGAAATAATTTTGCAGTCTCATCAGTCAAAACTACATTTTTAATAGCCTGAAACTCATATACCCTGACAAAAAAGAGAGAATTTCTAGATATAAAAGATTATATACTTCAACATACTTTTAGTTGTCCTCTTACTGAAAAACTACTGACATCAACATGTTTCCTGTCCTTGATTTCCAGTGAATTTTTCACACCAGTTTATTTCAAGTCTAAGCAGCAAACACTTACTTTCATCATTGCCCAAGAATTCATGCTGCAAATCTTCAAACACTTCATTTCTTCTGTTTCCTTCTTGGATTCCTGGAATATTTTGATGAATGCCATTTTGGTACGGTTTATAAGTCACTTTGTAAGATTCTGGTGATTGGCCATTGACAACATCAGATGCAACAAATTGCTGTTGTGACAATATATACACAAGAGGAAATAAATTAAAACCACAACTGTAGTCTTGCTCAGTGAAAATATTTTTCATTTTACAGGTTGACATTAAGAAGAGTTCTAATAGCTCTTCATTTTCAGGCTCCAATTCAGCACACCACTGAAGCATGATAGAATTTTTCAGGAAAGCTTCCACCTTAGAAGAGTAGTGAAGTGTTAACTTCAGTAGAGTAAGCACACGCTTAAGTGAATCACATTCATTCTACCTCATGGAATTCTAACAAGGCAACAAAAGAAAGAAGAAAAATCTTAACATGAACATATGAAAATCCAATCACTAACATTTCATTTTTTTTAAACAGGCTACAGAAGCCTCCCATCATTGTTTGAACTGATTGTCAGAGACTGAAGGCATTTAGAAATATTTCTACCAATAGTTAAAAGACCTGTGAAAATTTTCCAAGAGACAGAAAAACACGTCAGCTTCTGACATACCTTAAGATGTTCCTTCGGATCATCTGGGAAATTTATTATTTTATTTTGCTGATTGTTAAATTCTGGTTTATGGCCATTTGTATAAGGTCTGAAGTTCTCAGGAAGATGATACACGTTGTTCTCTTGGTAGCAACTCGGAGAGTTAAACCCATCTCTGCCGAGATACACATCATCAGGATCGTCTTCACCATTCTGGCCACAGTAATCTTCTTTGGCATCATATAAATGTTTCTTTTCTTCATCATTATGTAGGCCATTCCAATTCTTCCCATGTTTTTCAACGTGATCAGTTTGCTGGTCACACAAGAATTGTTCAGGGTACAGATTTTGTCCTTGTTCATAGCCCTGTGAATGGATACGAGGTTTAGAACTGCTCTCTCAAAACTCAGATTTCACCCCACCCTCCTTTTCTGAGGCTACCAGCCCTCAAGATAGAAATACTTCAAACAAATCCCAAATACATTTCTGTAATGAATTTAAACAATATTTAGCATGTTATTATGAACAAGCAGTAATTACATCCCTGCTCATACATGCTTACATTTGGAGGATCACTTATCAGTGGATGATCATTCCACCTTCCATCATGCTTCCCAGGCTCATGTGACCTAGAGAGACACAAGCAGCTTAATTATGTACTAATAATTCCAGGGAAAAAAAACAAACCATCATTTCTTCAATTAAGGGACATCTAATTTACTGCAAATTGCACTACAGCTCCTGTTTTACTTGGATTGCTGTTACACACCTCATCAACTGAGACTTTGCTCTGTTCTTGAAAGCACAACATAAATAATAAAGAAACGGTGCCAAATGCCTTACTGCTCCTCAGTCTCCTGAATGCTGCAGTCTGAAAAACTGGAAAGTTGGTCTCCACTGTCCTCCAGCATATCATGGGGAAGGTCTGTCAACAGTTGTTGCAACTGAAACAGAACAAACAACGTACATTATTTGCTCTTCAGAAGAATTAATACAAGTTCAGCCCAAAAACATAGACAAACTTGCACAGAATCCTGATTTTCTTCCTTCAAGGAAGAATTCACAACACTGAAATTCACACAAACATTTGCACCAACCAAAGGATTTTTCTGCCAAACTCTTGTTAAGAAAAGAGCTGCACCAGAGAGAGGTAAGGGAAATGCCACCTGGTAGATATGTCCCAGGACAGGCTAATTTCGAAGAGTGGTCTGCAAACTAATTATGCCAAGGTTTCTCCTCTCTAAATTCCAGGCAAGAGAGGTGGTGGACATTCAAAACATGCTCTTTCTGAGAAGACTGGATGTAAATCCAGATAAGAACTTGCCAGTCAGTATCACTACATTCAAGAAGTCATCACTGCAATGATTAGTGCTCTGCTCTGGACCAAGCAACTGGACACAAACAGAGAAAAGCACCACCACAACTAAAACACACGTGAACTTTACTTCTTATGCTTTCCAAGAGTGGCACAGTCTGCACCCTCTTTTGCTCTTACCAGACCACATAAACCTTCTTCTTTCTTTTTAAGCACTTAAAAGATGGGAAGAAGCTAAATTCACAAGACTTCAGATTAAATTACTTAATTCTTTTTCACCTCTTGTTCTCTTGCATAATCTTCTTGGTCATAGTCTTCATCTTCGTGTTGAGTTTGTAGAGCTCCACTATCAAAGTCAAGGGACATTGTTCTCTAATATTGATTTTGTGTATCCAGCAAAACCTACCACAGGACAGGACAACATCACACGTGAGTAAAATACAAGAGGAATCAAAAAGCACCACCCTCATCATACTCAGCCAACCATACACGAAAATATAATTTTTTAAACAGTCATTGCACGTTACTTATTTGTTTCGTATATATCCAAGCCTACTCACTTCCAAAAATTTAGCATTTAAAACAATTATTTGGCTTTTTCATAGGCTGGCATTATATAATTTCTGAAGTTCACTTACAACCAGACATTATTTTCTGCAAGTTCTAACACTGGACAGTACAAATACGATGTGATACATAATGACAGTTATGTCCACTTTTACATCTCGCTTCATAGTCTTCTAGAGAATAACTGTATTTTGTATTAAAGACTGAAAGTATGCTGTTTCTTGTGCATTTGGAGAACAGCTCCAAAAGGGAAAAATAGGACAAGTATCACAGAAAACTGAAAAGTGTCATGTCAGTTCCAGATTCCACTGTTTAATGAAAAGACTCTGACTCTAAAGGGCTCGTCTGCACTGAGCAGTGAGTTCACAGCAAGCCACTGTGTGTAAGTGCTGGTCTACCTTTGGTTACAAGTAAGTTACTCCCTGATGAAGAGATACTCGTTTGAGCACACAGCTGTGGCACACACTGAAGTCTTCACTTGGTATAGTGTACCATTACAAGAGCATTATTTCCAACTTACACGTCACTTCATAACGTTTCAAGGACCTTCTTGCCCACTGTTGTTCAAGGAAACCCTCCAAGAGAGCTGGCAGGAGGCCTCACAACGCAGCCACCGTCTCTTGCACCCCCTGTAAGCCCCGAGATCCCTCTCGCAGGAGGCTCTGAGGCACCACCTTCCCCCAGACCGCATCGGTGTACACGACCACCGGCCCTGTCCCCTTTCCTCAGAGCCCTTCCCAGCCCCGGGAGCAGCGGCAGCCCGACGAGAGGGCGCAGCCGCCAGAGCCGCGATCAGCCCCGGAGAGCCGGACCGGGACGGGCCGGGGGCAGCCCCAGGGGCGCGGGGCAACCTCGGCCGCCGCCAATTCAGGCCCCTCAAGGCGGCGGCGCGGGCGATGCTGCCGTTATTCGCTGCACCTCCCACGGGGCCTCCGGCGCCGGAGGCGGCGGCAAAGCGCGGCCCGAGCAGCGAAACCCACCTGAACCACCGGGGCCGCCCGCCCTCCACAGCCACCAGCGGGGGGGGCCCGCCGCGCTTCCGCATCACCCCCGGCCCGC
>VZTA01026514.1:149260-180332 GCA_013398855.1 Mohoua ochrocephala
AGGGCCAATCGGCGGCCAGAAGCGCGCCCAGCCGCGCTGACTGACAGCCTTGACCACCAACCGGCGACAGAGCCCGCCCAGCCGCGCGGGAGGGTGGGAGAGCAGCCCCGCCCCCGCTGATTGTTTGAAAGCAGGCGCGCATGGTCGCGGGAAAGCGTCCGGCGAGCTGATTGGCCAATCAGGCGACCAATGGCAGCGCGAGTTTTGCGGAGGGGCGGGGTCTCCGCGGGCGGGCAGCGGCGCCATCTCGCAGCGGGACGTGGCGGTCGCCTGGCAACGCGCGGCCGCGGGGTGACGTCACGTGCCCGCGAGCTGCGCCTCACGGCGGTGTCACGATAGCGCTGAGGGGACGCGCGGGAACCCGCTCTGCTTCGAGAGCCCATTCTCTTTAAAAAATCAAAACCTCCTCAGAAGGAACGGATTTATTGCGCAGAGTCGCGGGCAGGAGGCAATTCTGACAAAGAGTCGGTTCCGTTTGTAAAAGCCCCACCTGGCGCCTCGCCCTCAGCCCGGACAGCGCCGCCCGCCCGCCTGGCAGAGGGAAAGGAGCCCGGGGCAGAGACGTTTGGGTCATTGGTTACAGCGTTTTTATTGATGGGAGCAAACAGTTCAGGTGTTTCAGTGAAATTTATAGAAGATTGAAAAGGAACGAACATGCTGGGTCTAGTAAATGTGACATTATAGGCGAAATCAGCCATTTCTCCCAGAGGATTCTAGTAACCATTCGAACAGAGATTCACCAATTCTCAGCATTTTCACAGGCATTAAATTACTCAAACAAAAACAAAAAAGGGTTTAAATATGTCTGACAATTCATATTGAGCTTCTCAAGAACAATATTTTGGAAACTTTCCAAAATTCAGACAACTATTTTTCTTTTTAGCGTGATTATTTCTAAGACTTTCACAGAGTAGCTGACAGTGTACTTTACATGAGACAGCTGGGCCACAGAGCAGCATTAATAGCTTAAATGAAGGCTTGTAAATGCTACAACCCAAAAACTGAGAATGAATGTAATTTATTCTAGGAAAATGCATGGATGTGTTGTGTTTGATTTTTATCTGTAATTACTTGGATTATCTGCTTTCTCTCATGTACAAGATTTTGATACACTTCTTTATTGCCCTAGCACCCAATTATCTCCCTTTCCTTCCTTTCTCCTTCACAGTTCTGCTTCAGCCACTTAAAAAAATATGCAGGAGCATCAGAACAAAGATTCAGGTCTTTTAAACTTTTTACATTAGTAATATTCAAAGAGAGAGGCACAGAGTGCATTGTACTGTGATCCAAACATCACACACTGGCTCTGGCTGTCCTTATTCACCGGTAAAGTGAAAACTGACGAAGTGAAAAAAGTCCCTGAGTCAGCATCTTGACTGGCAAAGTCAAAAAAACTTTGATCTCCTACTATCACAGCTCCAAATGCTGTGATTTAAGTCCTGAGTAAACTTTGATTTGTACTAAAAATAGAGGTGGAGTTCTGCACATTTTCCTTCTATGACCTGTCATAAAACTCAGCTTTGATGCAAAAAGCAAACCAGCAGGTCCTTCTCTCCCCTTGACGTGCCGCAGAAGTAGCTGGGTTTGCTTCACTGCTTGCTCCATAAAGTCATATCAAGCACATCCTGAAGTGTGACAAGATGTGAGGACAGAAAGGATGTTATGCAGGGGGTTAACATCCCAGTTAGAGTTTCTTGCCAGCTGTCCTTGCTGTGGCACAAAGCTTGAGCGTGAAGGAGGCCTCTTGCTGGAGGCCTTCACAGGTAGAGCACCTTGCATAAAGATAGAATGGGCATCAATTTGGGTTGCTGGTCTGAAGGCTTAGGGTATCAAAAATGCTAGGCTATTAGCAAGGAAATCAGCTACTAATGTTTTAAAGCTTCTCACTGCTTCACTAATATGTAATTGAGTATATTAATCATGTTATTGTCAAAGAATTAAATGTATTTTTATGGCTATTAGCTGAGGATGAAAATAAAGATGTTTTCTAGTAGGCTCTAAGTGTGGCTCTTTACATTTTATTTTCCCCTCCAAGGAAGCTTGTCTTCCATAATTTTATCTGTATGTGACCTCTCCTCTTGTTTTCTAGAGGAAAGAGCTCATACTACGGTGTCCCATTTACCACAAACACTGGCAAAAGAACAAAATGTATTTTTTATAGTCAAGATTTCCAGCAACTGCTGAACTCCACAACAATTGTCTGCCTTAGGAACTGAGCTGGTGGGCTGGGAGACAGAGGGAATTATGTCTGCTCATGCCAGAGGACATTGCTTATCTTACAGGCACAATTTCCATCAGGCCATCACCTGTACTACCAGTTCATTCCCCAAACCTCCCCTGCCTTTCTTCAGTCACTTATTAAATCACTGTTTCTTCAACAGGAAGCCAAATAAATCACTGTTCACTCTGAATGTAGGATTGTTCATATTTAGAGTATTTATTGTGGCAAAACAATTAATAGATTTCTTTTAAAAGACTTTTTTCCATGTTTAGGAACAAACGGACTCTACGTGAAGAGGGGAAAACTATCTTGCTTTGGAAAGAACGCTGAATAAGGACACATGCAAAGTTCAAACATCTTTTAAACAGTTTTCTCCCCAAATGTATCATTAGTTTTGTTCAGCTTTTCTAGTTTGTAAACAACTATGTAATCAATGAAAATATATTTAGCCTACCTTTAAAAAGATGTTTCCAGTATTAATTGATAATAATAGTAAAATCATATGCAAGACAAAAATATTAAGATCTAGCATGCTTGTCCCTTAACAAGTTCTATTCCAAAATTATATTACATATATTAATTTCAACTTTGTAAATGTTCATAATCTCAAATCTTTGAGTAGTCAGACAGTGACAAAAAATGAGTAAGAAACTGGACAACCTTTCTGTATTGTGAATTAATCTCAAACGTTACTTGCTAGTAAAGTGCTGTTACAAGCAAAATGAAATTGTTAGTGTCTATCGAAAGAAGATGACATTTTAGTAATATTCAAATTGTACTTGTTTTTTGGCAAAGAGTTAAAAGCTTAGACATGTTTGTTTAACCACCCAAAACTAATTCAGTATAAATACTATTGGTTTCAATAATCCTAGGCTAAAAGGCACATACTAATGTTCCAGCAGTTCTTTCAAGTGAGCTTTTGTATGTAGAGTTTTAATTGTGCTTTTAAATAGTTACTGATTCAGTATGACCTTGAAAGTGACATTTGTGCATGTCTAAAATACCTTCTCACAAATGAATCTCACGCTCTGAAGGTGTAGTTCTGTTAAGATTAGGATTATATGTATCTATATAACTATGCTTGTTGATCTCTATAGATCTACATAGATATACACATATACATATATTCGTACATACACACACAAAAGGGCTTCTTCTGGAACAGCAGCAGAAAGTGCAGTCTATACTTTTTTTGACTTGTCTTCGTAATAGAAAGTTCAGGTATGAATTGTCTTGGGATTTGTGAGATGCAAGGGATTATTTGTGATATTGCATGTGTCCCATATTACTCTCTTTCCTTACAGGCTGCTTCAAGCTCACTTCGCTTCCAGACGAGATGATTGGCAAATTATTTTCCATGTGATACTGAATAAGATGACCCACACTATCAAATATATGGTCTTTGGTTCTCACCTAGTGGAGGAAGCAGAAGAATATATTTATGGTTAGATTGTGCTTATACCTGGTTGAACATGAGCCTACCACAATAAAGTCAAAAGGCTCTTAAGCCACTGAACTCACTTGAGCAGGATCATTAGGCTGCAGACAGCAATTCAGACCTATCCTTTGACCCACCATTAGCTCACATGAAAAGCAGAGGAGAAGGTGAAGAGACTGTATGTCAAACTGGGCTGATTCTGCACAGGGGAATGAAATAACCTTTTTTTTCTCCACAGAAGAGAGAGTTTAGTTTTCCCTAAACCCCATTGAGGATTACTTTTCTGATTTACTCTCTCCTCAGAGATGTCACTCAAGACTGCTCTTCTAACCCTGAGCAGAAGAAAGTAGAACTGAAGTGGCAACAAACCTTTTCTGTATTCAGATACTCGTAATTTAAGGATAGGGCTATTTTTTCTAGCACTCACGATTCAAAAGATGTGTTAAGTGTATACACTAATTATCAGCACCTGGACTAAAAGTATTTAAGTCCCTCACTGCTACTTCCATGGTACTTCAGTGCTTATAAGTTTTTGAACTTTCAAACCTACTGCAGCTACTGGCTGTATTTAAATTAACCTGGATGGAATCAAATCAATTCCACTTCATGGAATGCGCCCGTGCATTTTGACTGAAATATCTGAGCAGCACTGAAATTTCGTTGTATGAAATATTCATACCTTGCCTTCAGGATCCACCAAGAGTAGATGCTTTGCCTGCCCTCCCTGAAGTCCACTGAGGACATACTGACCAGGTGACGTTGTGCTCTCTCGTACCAGAAAATCCCCGTCGTTGACTAAGAGGCTCTCTGCTGCTTTCCTGTTCAATTTGCCATGGTAACAATCTTCATTCTTTAGCTGTTGCTTTATTTGTGGCAGAACACAGAGAGCAGCTGTGTTGCTTGTGGCACTCTGTTGAACAGCTTCCGGTAACTCTAAAATTAAATGAAAGGGAATGTATTGGACACTTCACCTAGAACTTCATCCTAAAAGGATGCAAGACAATATTTTTAATAGCTTTCCAAAAATTCAAACGAGTCAGTCTTGAAGCTGTGATCAAACCAACCTTACAGACTGTAAGAATATGCACACAAGAACGCTCTCGACCCTCCAGTGCATTAGGCAAAATTATCACACCACCTCTTCCCCTACCTTAGATGGGAAAGCCTTTGGTCGCTAGGCAACAGGGATTAGAAACAGGAATTTTTCTGATGCTGTACTGGTTTGAGGTTACGTTTCTTTGATTGTATGAAAAAAGTCAAATCTTCCTTGTAAAAACAAGATTTTTGTTGGCTTTTTAGCTTTCTTTCTTTTTTTTTTTTTTTCCTTAAGATCTTGTTTTTCCTTCTTCCTTAACAAGCTCTCAAGAGATTGTCACAGATCATTGGGAGAGTCATGTTGAGTGGCTCCAGCTATGTGCAGGAATGTAAGACAACATAGCCAACGTAGCCAGAAGGGAAGGATTACAGCATGATGCATTTGCTGTGAAAAAATGAACAATTACCAAATGTACTAAAAAAACTGGGTGGTTTGGGATATAGCCAGTCAGACTGCAAATGATTCACAGGCAGGGTTCTTCTAAGGAAAATAAGAGGATACCACTTCTTCAATGGAGTTGTGCAACCTAAGGCTCCTCAGGATATAGGCAGTTCCTTTTAGAGCATGATACAGCCCCAAGTTGGAAATGTCTCAATGGTCACAGATTTCTTTATTGTATTTCCTTTATTGTCCAGTTCTTTTTCCACTTTCTTGTGTGGAGCCAACTCTGACAGAGAAAACACTCAGTGGGAAACCATAAAAGGCAAAGTATATTCAATAATGAGGACAATCAGTAGCAACTATATGATCATTTAATGGATATCCACCGCTTTGAGTCCCTAAATCGAGTATTAATTTGACATACATTTAATTGATACCACAGATCAAACAGTTTGATTTAGAAATTATTGGATGAGATTCAACGGTCACTTATGGAGGAACTGAGAAAAGACAGTCATAACAATCCCACCTCAATCTTGCATGCTACTGCCTGTGAAGCAAAGGCATCTGAGGTCACTTCCACCTTAGAGTGGTTAAGACCTTGAACATACAGGAGAACCCCTCCTCCTTGAGGCAAGGTGCAGTCCCAAGCTTGTATCCTTCCAAAGACTTGCTTTTTAATACCTGTGGCACCCTATTCATTGTCATAAATCAACTACAGAAGATGAAAGGTTACTCTGCTTGTTTACCATCACTACTTTTGCTCCTTAACCCCCTTTCTCTTGAATTTAACAAGCAAAAAGAACAACCGAGACAGATTTCTTCCTCCCACCTTTTCTATGTTTCTTATGGGAACCCCAAATCTTTCTCCATGCAGAGAGATGAGAAGCCCCCCTCCTTGCAGTGCTTAGACAGGTGTGGCATTGCAATGGGAACCTACTGGCCTGGCGCAGCGGGCTCCCAGGGATCTGTGCTGCTGCTGCTGGACCTCGGGCTGCGCAGGCTGCAGGCTGCAGGGACTGGGTGTTGATGTAACACGGATCATCAAAGAGATCTGCTTTGTAGGCAGGTTTCAATGAGGTTGCCTCTTTTATTGTCTTCTGTGATCTTTCATCACAATTACCTGCAATTAGCATATAGTATGCACAGATTTCCTTCTTTTAACTCAGCTTTAAGGAACTGTAAAAGCTGAAATAGGAACGATGTTCTTCTTTATATCCCACTAAAGCAATTCAGAAGGAAAAGAAAAATGCAAATGAACTTGTTTTTCCTTATGGCTAGAAGGCACAGGGTCCAAAATTAATTAGAATGAAGTTTTCAGAAATGTTCTGCACTGGTTCAGTTCTGCTTCAATCAATGTCAGCAGTGAACCCCCCACAGATTGGAAAGAAATTAATACATATGACTCTACAGAAACACAAACCATATACGTTACTTGTTGCAAAACCCTTTCCTTCCCCTCTGCACCACAAAAAGAGCTTGTGGGAAGCTGAGCAATTCTCTCTCTTGCTATTCTGGTGGAGAAGGGAAAGATGGAGGAGATTGGTGCTTTGAGGCTCTGCCTGGAGAGCCAAAGCCACATCTGTCAGGTTAGGATCCAAGCCTAGGAACAGGCAAACAGAACATCCCCTGCAGGGTAAGAAAATAATAGCACTTCAGCTAGCCAAATAGCAGGCATATTTTTGCTCTTCAACAAACGTTTTATTCATAGATCTATTCATTCATTCTTTTATTTGTTCACCCTCTCTTTGTAGAAACCATTTGATTCTCCTTTCCTCGAATTGGAAGTAACACAAGAAACCGAAGTATCCCCTGCAGACAGTGTAAGGGACTGCTTCAGAGCCGTGCAGGTGGGAATTCAGAAAGGACCTCATTGTGCAGTGAAAGAGAGGAGCTGAGGAAATGAGCTCAGGGCATCAGCTGTGGCAAAGGAAGTCCAGAAGGGGATGGAGGCTGCTGATCTCCAGGGGTCCCTGAGAGCAGGTTTTGCTAAAGGCAAATTGATCCTGGGCAGAAAGCTGCCTAAGGCAGGGGAAGGGCACAGTCACCCTGAGAAGCCAGAGATGCTGGAACCAAGGGACCAGGCTCTGTTGGAACAACCCAATGCCGATACTTTGGGTCTCATTGAGCGTTTGTAGGAGAAGGGATATATTCAGAGACTGATAAGTAATGAAGTATCTTCCTTTTTCAAATGGTATGAAGAAAGGGAATAAAACAACAAAGAGGATGAAAGAGAATAAAAAAAACAAAGAGCTACTGTACAGTATCACGAGAAGTAAAATGAGTAAGTCTGCCAGCAGACATGAAGATAGATTAGCGGCCTTTAGAAACGCTGTGAGGCTTTTTTGTCTGCACTTCATGTAGAGAACTAAAAATGACCCACTAAGTAGAACACTTTTCACCATTGTATCGAAAGCCAAGGGGCAGCTCTTCCAGGCAGCCTACCCTGGCTAATTCTGCATATGCATGAGAAGGAAAAGAGAGTACATACCCGCAGTTTTGTTTTCTTCTGGACAGTTTTCATATATATTGATGAACGTTGGGCTGCCCGTCTGCAGAAAAATTTTAAAATTGGTCACATAAGGTAGTCCCTTAGAAAACTCAGGTAACTTCAAAACATCCATGCATTACTTAAGAGACATATGGGTAATTAAGCATGTTCTTCACCAAAAAATTCCCATCTCCTCAAGTAAGATTTCACACTGATACTCTTCTTTCTGCAGGATGTCACATCTGGACTCCAACTTCATGTAACTGCCCAGTTATGTATCTAAGGTTTAGTATATATACAGTATAACTCCTAGGTAAGAAAGCTCAGATTTTCTTATAAATGTACCTCATGATAAAAGCAACTACAGGAATCATGGTTTGAAAGTGAAATGGTCACTAAATTGTCTGAGCAGCACTGAAAGAGGAAGGAAAACCAAAATTAACACCCCATGGGAAAAAAAGGCATTTGCATTTACATGCAGGGTAACTCCTTGCAACAGCTCAGAAGATTCTGAGGTGGAAACTCAGGATATAGTACAACATTTTTAGAATTAGAGAACTGTTGGGGAGGTGGAGACCTGATATATGGAATATGGTTCACATCAGCAAAAAATGGATGGAGCAGTAGCACAGGAACACACAGCAGCCCAGGAGCAGTTGCCACCAAACAGAAATAACACTTGGGAGCAGCAAGTTTTTAGACAGAACCAACTGGATTCCAGCAGGCACATCTGAGTGTGCTTCCTCTGAGCGAAGTGGTGGTGCCTTCTTTCCTGTATGGGGAAAGGATGGTGTTCCCAAGGACTTGCGTAGCAGGCTTTGAAATCTGTGCAGCCAGTCTGAACTTGGCTTGTTTTACTCCCCGATTGGTTTTTATTTCCCACTATCCCAGACAAGAGCCACAGATATCTTTCGCTGATTTAACAGAGCTTCTTGAAACAATCCAAGAGTAATGAATATTGTATATCTATTGCAATCAGTCAATGTTGTATGTATAAGTTGTAGAGCATAATGGACAGGATGAAATATTTATTAGATCACAGAATCAGGAGCCAGGAGGTCCCAGATTTTGCAGATGTTCTCTCCAACAAGCCATTTAAATTGGTATCTATTTTCTTCTCAGAGCTAATGAGTGAACAAGGGAATATTACTTGGTCTCCTAAAAGTACTCTAAGGACAAACCAGTTAATATTCAGAAAGTGCTTTGGGATTCAATTATGTACTAAGCATCATTAAATCTAGCCTAAAAAAACCTTTTCCCAGGATAATCAGGACCTGGTTCTGATGTTAATGCCATGCTTTAACACCACAGAAACATTTTATTATTCACTCCCATAATAGGCAGCGAGTATTTATCCCAGCAGATGATGTACTTACTGAGCAATGCTGCTTTTTGCACTGGATAGGACACTTGGCCCTTTGGTCTGTCTGCACTTTCATCCGCATGTCCAACACTCCACCGGTGGGAGGCTCCTTCCCCGGAATGTCGTTGTAATATTCATGATCCTCCCTCTCCTGTGAATTCCCAGCTGATCCATTAGCATTTGCTGCCTCGCTGAAAAAAATATGGGGGGGGAAAAAAAAAAAAAGAAGATTCTGATGTAATCAATTGCTTTCTTGTGTAGGCAAACATCCCCAGTGCCTGCACATCGCACAATACACAGATCCGCCATACAGAGGCTGCAAAGGGCTTTGGGCCAGAACTTTCAGAGCTGTTTATTTTTCCAGTTACTCCTTCCTGAATTAAAAATAGAGTCATGACAGTTTGGGGTAAAGGGAAGTACAGTCATTTCATCAGCACCAGGCAGCCCAGATATATTTTTAAGTCAAAGAAAAGGTAAGAGGCAACTACTGAAACTTTAAGAATTCCAAAGCATTGTTCATTAAGGTATCCAAAATGTTGACCATAAAACTAATTCTTGTGGCTTCTTGACTCAACTCTATAAATCTAGAGATTGCTGGGGGGCGGCCATACTTCAAGAGAAAAATTAAAATCTCATGGCATTTAGTCAGACAAGCCTGCAACTGTTTTAGAAAATCGAATATTGCTACCAAAAAAAACCAAAAACAAACGTAGCTTTCCTCAGTGGCATGTACCCTGATTTTAATAACCACAATCAATATTCTGGTTCAGCTTGAAGGGAACACTGAATGACATGAAGAAGAGCACACAATGGTTTTTTTTGAGCTAAACCAGAATGATGACAGTTTAAATGTACAGCTGATACACTACAAAACAACTAGGTGCTTCCTGTACTGTCTCCGGTCCCAAAATAAAAAAACTCATCTCAAATCTTACTTCTCTGATTAACAAGAGTATAATTGGATAAAAGGCCATGAGCAGGAAAGAGATAAAGTTCAAGTAGTTGATTATGTGATATGCAGTGCAAGTATTTGATTATGTGATTCATAGTAGTTTGGAAGGGAGTGACTCATTCACGCAGCAATATCCGACTTCTCTGCCCGAGGACCATTCTCCGAGGCTGGCTGTGGGTTATGCTCAAGGAGGAAATCTAATTACCCTCTTCCATTTCTCCCTGCTCCCATGCTACTTGTGGCATAACCTATCAGGGTTTCTTAGGAAAGAAAGGCTTTTCCTCTGGTTATTTTCCCCAGGGAAAACAGACCAGTTTTAGCAGTGGAATGGCAAGAACCACCATGTACATTGGAATAAATATTAACTGGAGTTACATTTATGTAACAAAACCAGCTCTGCTGTGATGCATTAGGCCCTGTTCCAGTGACACTGCCTGCACAGGACTCCTGTGCTTAGGGTGCAGGTGAGCAGTGCCACGGCTTTACCTACTCATAGGAAGTATCAGGCAATCAAATTTGGTGTTACAGTAAAAAGAAGCCTGAGAAAAATAGGCATGGCTAATCTGTGAGGAGAGCCATAAATTAGAGCAAGAATTGTGTCCCCAGTGCAATGGAAAAAGGGTAATTGAAATTGGGAATTGTGGTCCAGAAACTAATCTAGGCCCTGTATTTTGGGCAATGTGCAGAGGACAGGGCTTCACACTTTAAAATGCCAAGTGGTGGCTGTGTTTATTTCAGTACATGAGGCTGAGGTAAGTCACGCCAGGTGAAAACTGAGGCTGCTGCCAGGACATGAGCAGAAGAGCAGAAAGGTGAATTAAAATGGCTTTTTTCCCCACCACACACTTTCCACAGCTGCAGCAAGCTTACACTTGGCACAGGTCAGGACTGAGCTCAGTCTCTGTGTGTGTGTGTGTGTGTGCTATTTATAGAGCTGAACTTACTCGGGCAGAGTAATTTGAACATTTGTTCAACTTGCATGACTTAAAATAAGGATGCTTTATCTAAGGAACAATACAGCTTAATTCTGTGTTCTGCACCTGTACAAATGTCACAGAAATCCATGGAGTTTACTGGAATAAGCTAATTTTGGTATCTCATACACTGCATAGATAGGCATCTATTACAATTATCCTATGTCCAGAAAGCATATTCAAAGCACCTTACTTATGGATCACTCTTCATAGTGTATTGTTTTCCTGAAAAGTACTAAAGAGAAGGAAACTACCAGTTAGGTGACTGAGAATATGCTGACCTTTCATTAGATGTAACCAGGCTAGATGGGTTCTTCAGGTACTGTCTGAACCGGAGCTCAAAAGCCTGCCCGATGGTGTTGATCACCTCCTGTGCCATCCCATTGGGACATTCCAGGATGTGGCATGCTGCAAAGAGACACCTCACTTTAATTAAGTAAATGCAGTTTATACCAGAAAGTAGAGACTCGAGCTATATTGCTTATAGCAGAAAAGCTAGGCATGAAAATATGCATGTAGATAGCTTTAGGGCATTATACAGACTGGGATGGTTCATATGCTAAGGAAATTGCTCTAGGTATTTTTTAATCATAGTATCTTCTTATACCTCAATAAAAGAAACTCTCCATTTATGCTTCCTGCATCTCCTTTTCTCCCCGTGCCTGGCAGTAAGCAGAAGAAGGGGAGAAACTACCAATGTGCAGTTTTCATGTGAAGCAGCATGAAAAAACAAGTATGGGCAGCTCTGGCATCCTGGGGCTGAGGGGTGGCAGACCAGACTGTGAGGCTGCAGCCCAGCTTCTCCAGAGAACATCCTGCTCTTAGGAGCCAGCACAGCACCTCAGAGTGAGCTTTCCTGAGAGCTGCCACCACCAACTCCATAACCATTGGCAGCGTGGCTCTGAGAACAGGCTGGCATGAAAGAAGCAGCCAAATGCCAGTCTTTGTTGTACTGCCCACGAATAGTGATGGAAATGGATTTTATCTCCTGGGTTAGGCTCCAGAGGGGAAAAGGGTACACCTGAGTGCATGCCCCGCTCTGCCTTCCAGCAACGCACCCACAAGTCTGGGTTGGATGAGGAGGCTCATTCACTACCCTTCCCTCACTTGAAAGTTGTCTTGGAGCAGGGCAGCTGCCCACCTTTCCAGGCAAGGCTCCTACCCCTTCATGGAGCCAGCAGCTAGTACAGCTTTAGTCTGACCTGCAGTCTCACTTTGTTGCACAAAGAACATGGCATTTAAAGCCACAGCCTGCACACTATTACCCCTGTCCTTACAGCAGAGCCAGAAATTGTACAGAGTATTGAGCTGTTCAGTAGCTTTCTCATTTTAAAACTCAAACAACTCCTTGTTACGTACAAATAAAGCATCATATAAACACATATAACAATAGGAAAATTGTTTCAATACCTCTCTGATTAACAGGGTCTTTTGCTACATATGCCACGTAGTCTGTTGTATCCTACAGGAGAGAAGACAACAAATGTCTCGAACATTATAGTTATGAACAACCCTCCCACCATAGCAAAGCAACTGAGTATAGACAGATACATGTTTAGCTTTAAAATGCATGCTTCTTTCAGGGAAAAACAACCAGAGGTACTAGCAAAGAGAGCTAAGGGAAATAGCAGTGACACACTGGTGGCTATCGACACAGTAATGGTCCCGTATTCTTTTTCTTCTAAAAAATGCACTACACCATTTGGCATTCTCTGGGTCTTCCATAAACCATGTATTCAATTCCAGCTCTGCAACAGGAGTAGAAACACAACTGGTGCCTCATCAGCAGGCAATGCTGCTCCTTCCACTGCTCCCAGGGAGCTCACGGCCTCTCCCGTGAAACTCATCAGGGCTCTGTGACTGCAGGTCACAGCTTTTGGCTGGGACAGTCCTGATCAGAATCAGTGGAAGATAAAATAGTGCTAACACACTGCAAAGGACGAGTCATAATGTTTCCAATTTGTAGCAGTAAGATTTGAGTTTTGAAGGCATCTCAGAGAAAAGGTAAACTTTAAAATTACGCAGAATAAAATGAGTATCTGATCTCAATTGCTGCTGCCTGATTTTAGTCGGGCTACAATCAGGTTAAATTACCCTGGATCTCAAAGCTGCTGCTGAGATCAGACAACCTCAGTATAATCAGTTTTCTGTTTCTGATTCTCTTTCCAGCCAGCACTGAAATAATCCTCTTTTTCTAGTCAAACTGAAAAGGGAACTGGAATAGAAAAATTAACATTTCTAATGACCCCGCAAAAGCAAAGTGTGGCTTGATAATTCAGTGTTATAGTCAAATTGGTGAGGTAATGAATAACATTCTTTTAATTATTAAAGATGCATTTTGTTATTTTGGATCTTTAAGGTGGGACAGGGAAAATGCAATTCACAGCTTAAAGGCATGGCTCTCTTGAGGGAAGATGCAATCAGCTGGCAGGAAAAAAGGCCCCATTTGCAATATGCACAAGAACAATCATTTAATAATTCACAATGAATGACACAAGAGGCAGGTCTTAGGGCCAGCAGAACTTGTCCTAGATAATTTTTTTTTAAATCTCTAAAGTTAATATCATTTCAACAAAGCAAGCTAAATATTCCTTATGCATCTAGTGAACTCAATTTCCTTCCTTTTCCTTTCAAGTTTTTTCTTAAAGTTCATAAATATTTTAGGATAGATATTTTAAAATAAACTAGATCTAGGGAGCAACTAGAAGCTAAAGTAACTGGAGCAGCACCTGCTATTTTTTATGTCTTTTTAATGCTTATGTACATGCCTGAATGATTTTGCTTTAAAAGAAAGCCAGAATAGGCTTAACTCTCAGGCAGAATAGTGCTACTCCTTCATAGCCCAGAGCTATGAACTCCACTTAGACCCTGAATGTGGGGCAGGTGGAAAGACATGCCCTGTGGAAACTATCTCCCATTTTAAATGCAAACAGAATTTTGGAAAAATTACCTGGACAAGACAACAAAATTGCCCCTTATGTGAAGGGCCACTAGATTTACAGTTACCACTGATGAGCAAGACCTCTATTTTACATATCCTCCCAGTAAGGAGTGTCACCAGCTGCACCACCGAGCCCATTTCCTGCAGCACATCTGTGTGCAAGCACATCTCTTGCTGGCCCTGCCATTAAGCACTGACCAAACCCAGCACTGTGTAGCCTCTGAAATCTCATGAGGTCACTGTGCAAGACCAGTGCAGGACAATAATATAAAAAACACTAAAAAAGGTAAACAAGCCCTAAAGAATTACTTATCCAACCCAGATAGATGACATCTCCTGCTTACAATCATTGCAGTAAAGAGTTTGGAATGGAATAAAAAACCTCTGGCTTGAAAACATCCACGACTGCATGGCTGTGACACTAGGAAGAACAGCCTTATCTGCAGGAAGAAGGTGGTGATGCCACATCTGTCTCATAGGAGCTCTTTGCTTGACTCAAAATTAATCTAAACATTTAGAGGTGCCAGTGCTGACGGCTTTTGTGACAGGTATTGGATCACAGGGACCACTGAACAGATCAATTCCTATGTTCACATTCTTATTTTTAGATCCCCAAGTCAGAGGGCTTTTGAATGGACTGAGGCTCACTGATGGGCAACAGGAAAGTTAACTCTGTGTGTCTATTAAAGATACACCGAGTCTCTAGTCCACATTTCCTTTTCAATCTCGGTCCCTCAGTTTTCTTGTATTACTGATCACAATCCAGAAATGCAGTGTACTCTGTTAGGGCTGGTGGAAGGAAGGGATGAAGCAAAGTATTTGCAGGTAACAAATATTACGTAAGTTCATTATACCTGCAGAAGTATACCTTATAAATCAATACTTACTGGGTCACCTCCAGAAGCAAATGAGATGGACTGCATGTGATGGTTGGCAATAATCTGAAAAGCATAACAGACCAGTTAAACATGCCCACGGGCCACACATTAGAAGACAGCAGAACATATGTCTTCATAGAACAAGCAATTAAATTCATAACAACCCAGTTTATTAATTTATGCATATCTCATTTAGGAAGGAAGGAGATAAAAATAGGAATATTTTTGAGACTACCCGTTCCTGTTTAGCAATGTCTAGATCCCTGAGTAATCTTCCTTAAAGGGTTTGCAGAATTAATTCAACCACCAACTTCTAATTGTACCCAAAAGGAAGGGAAACCTGGTGTCCTAATCCCCTCCTGGAACAGATGTGCAATGGAGAGGAGACCTCTGCACTGCAAACCCCTAAGAGCTCCTTGATGCTCAGCATGGCACCAGCTCAGTGCAGGATTCCCAGAGCCAGGAGCCAAAACTACCTTCTTGATGTTCCCCTGCTCCAGCCTGGAGCAAAACCTGCTGCTGGTCCGGGGCGAGATCATTCTGGGAGCCGATACCAAGAGCTGAGGGAGGAATTAGGTGGGCAGGACAAAGATCCTTATCACATCTGCCAAGAAGGAAGGGAGCACAGCCCAGTTCCAAGCAAATCCAGGCTCTCAGGAACACACCTCAATGGAGCCTAGAGACTTTACATCGTATAATTGATTGTGCACATGTATTGTGGCAGCTGTAAAATAGCTTTGAATGACACCAAAACCAAGTTCTGACTTAATATAAATTTATTTTTTTCCTCCTAGGACTTGTCAGAAACTACAGTCGGGACTAATGCCTTGTTTATTAGGCACTTCACACATCCAGAGAAACAGTTTGCCAAGTGCTCGAGGATCCCTCCCCACGGAACACACCACCATGCACTAAAAGGACCTGTTGCTGTATGTTCAATTCCTCCAAAGTGCTTTCATCTTTACATTCAGAGGCATCACGTAATTCAGCTTCAGCAGGCGTGCACAGGTCTGCTAAAGGGTGCTGCTTTCCCTTTGAGCCTTTTGGCAGAAGCCAGGAAGGAGGAGAAAACAGAAGCATGGAGAAAAGGACACTGATTCCATGTACCCTACCTGCTGCGTGTCAGCATTAATCAGGGTGAGGCTGCTTGTTGAAATGGTCAGCTTTATGTTCATGCCAGAAAACTGGAGGTTACTTTTGCCAAGTACAGAAGACAGAAACTTCACTGGAGGCTTTGAACAAAGAAACAAAAGAAAGAGGCTGTCAGCCCAGTCTGTGAGGGGCAGAAACATATCAAAGTCAAGTAGCTTTTACGGTGCCTTACTGAGACTTTCAATGGAGAAAGGATAATGGCTTGATCAAACGCAAATAGATCTTCTAACAAACATCAGCTCTGAATACAATGCTGGTAGGAATGGGTTTTATGTCAATAATGGTAAAAAAAAAAGTTCTAAAGCAAAATCCCAGTGAGCTAAATGTTATAGCTGGCTCAGTAATTCAGAATGTGCAATTTTCCTTCTGAGCTCTTCTTTGTTTCCTGAGGATGGAGTGTTTCTGGGTAAAGCAAGAGATTCTCTCATGTATTCCTTTTTCAGGAGCAAGTTCATTCCTCTTGAGCTCCACAGTTACAGAAGGAAATCAATAAGTTCCACTGGACACAACCCAACTGTAACCACTGATGTTGCCCCTCATTGCATCCCAGTTACTTAATAAAACCCATTAAACAGTGCCATTTTAGTTGTGCTTAATTTTTTATATATATAAATAAGCAGCAGATAATCTTCCAGTGAATCAGCTCCCTCTTGCAAACCAAAAAAAAACCCCAATTCCAATAATTTAGCAGCCAGAGCCTAAAACTTGTAAAGCACCACGCACTGCAAGGGCTGGTAGAAGCAGGAACTCTGGGCAAAGCATTTATCCTGAGAAAAATAAAGTAGGGCACAGCCTCAGCCCCAAACCAAACGGGCCAAACACCCTGCTACCAGCACTTCCATGTTATCCAGGCTGAGTTCAGATGGATTAATATGTGCTAATTCCAGCATGGATTGAAGCCTGTTAGAGAATCATGTATCCAGCTTATCAAAAGCAGATATAGAAAAATAACTGCTGAGCTAAAACAGGATTTACCTTCCGCTTCTTTATAGCTCCGTTTGTACCCGATACAGCTTCGCACAGTCGGCTTATTGCTTCCCTGCAAATAAAAAATACAGCACAAACTGTTGGATCATTTCACATGCACCATCTGTAACAGAGCCAGCAACGCTGCAATTTATTGTTATCAGCCCACTTATAAACACTTAAATCCTCTGGAAGGTCTTTCACAGTTGTTTTTCTTTCTTCTTTCCTCCCACTGTTAAAAAAAAAAAAACAAAACAAAAAAAACAACCAAAAGAACTATTTAACAAAATACAATGATTCAGCAGCCTGGTTTGGATTGATGCTTTTTCTTCATCAAACACATCGGTTTCACCTAATGAAAATTTGTTTAATAAAAAAACCTTCAAACATAACTAACCACAAGACAAACAACCTAATGCCTTCAAACCCTTTTTCTCAGAATGATTAATAGGTCTCTTGCTTGGCAGGAGGGGCTCCTCCCTGCTTAATCCTTCATATTTAGCACAGCAGGTGCATGCTGACTGGGCCCAGCTGGGTGCTCTGATTGACTTTCTGGGATTTGGGATTTCTTTGAAAAAAAAACAACAAAAAAACCCCATAACAACACCCCCCCTCAAAAAAAAAAACCAACCCAAAACCAGAACCAAAACACACAATAACCCAAACAACAGTGTGGAGGGGTGGGGAGGTATAATCAGCTTCTCCAGTTCATTTTCAGAGCTATCAGTCCATATCTTGTAGGAATTCCCCAAACTAAACCTTCTCTCTAGCCATCAATTCTCCTCTGCAGGTTCCTCTCAGTTCAGACAGCAGAAGGGTAAGGCATAAAGCACGCACGGTGTTCATTTCTAGATCAAAGATAAATCCCACACAGGATAACAGAGGGGTGTGCTGTGCCTGTTTTCCACACTGGAACAAGGCAGACTGTGGCCTTTGCTCAGGCAGGTGACTGGTTTGGACGTACAGTGGAGCACTGACGGCCCCGGTCGAGGTTAGCCCAGCAGCTGGGGAAAAACCTTTCTGCTGGCAGTCCCAGGCTTTTCCTCACTGACACTTACTGCTTTGAAGTCAACAGGAAAATGGTGCCTTACTGGGCTGGGATGTGCTTAGCAAGTTTCCATAACCTTGCCTGGACATCCCAGTTGGAGCTGCAGCCCCGACCTCTCCAGCTGCCCTGGCCCTGTGCCACAGGGCCTGTCACCCTCTCAGGCTTAGGGTCCCATATTGGACATTTCGAACCTCAGCCTTTCTCTCATGGCTGAATTCAGACTTATCTTCCAAGTTGGGATCTTGTTTTGTTCTAAAGAGGAAGAGAATTTGTTTAATTATTTGTTTATATTATTGGATTATTATCCAAAGAGTTAATTAGGAAACGAGCTGCTTAGGAAAGTTTGTCTGTTTCCAGATCCTGGCGCGTGTGTGGGAGGAAAACACCACTGGCCTTCATCTCCTGAGAAAGTTTTGGTTCAGAAGGGCTAAAAAATATCAGGAGACCACACAATGAATAGCAAGAGGTTCCAGCCAGGTATGTCCCGTGAAGGGGAGGTGCCCCAGTGAGGAGCGTGGTCCCCCCCGGACCCTGCAGATCAGAGAGGAAGAAAAGCCAGCCCAGCACTGGTGAGCCCCAGCATCGCTGCTGCCCCTGCTCAGTGCCCCACAGGCTGCCACACCAGTGGGCTACGTGCTTGGAGCACTGAAGTTCAGTGATACACATTGAGGCTTCCTGCCAGGGAACATCCCGAGAAATTCAACCTGGATGCTGTCAAATGAATGGAGACCTCACCCACAGCAAAATATGATTGATATTTTCTGAGTGAAAACAGCAGGGAAGAAGAGGGGCCTCATTGTGGGCTACACAAGATGGGTCAGAAACCCAGCCTTTTAAACACTGACCCTTCTTAGCATTTAAAAGCAAAGTACTTCCCCCTACACAACTGAAAATACTTTTTTTTAAGCAAATTCCTGATACCCTTCTTGAGTAGCTCCTGTTTTATTTAGCTGTTACCAGGAGGAAGGCCAAAAATGAAAAAAAAAAAAGAAAAGAGGAAGGCATCCTGCAGGATGAACTTGCGGATTCCAATAATCAGCTTGGAAAATGAGAACTCATCTTCTCATTCAATATTAAAGGAAATTAAAATCAGAGCCAAGACATTAAGGCTACTTGGAGCCTTCAAGTCTAGCCCTACCTAGAAAGAAAACCAGATACAGAACAAATTGGAAAAACAGGGAAGTTGTCTCTTGTTGACAAATGAGTTCTTGCACACATCAGGCAGCCCACGTGAAATCAAGAGTTGTAGGCAGAGTTGCCAGCCACAGAGCCTGTTCTTGTACAAGCCAGTGTGGTGACTGCCCACTTCACCGTGCCCTGAAGCAACTGTCCAGCAAAAAGGAACCAAAACGTAGCCAAACCGTTTCTACTTAATAGTTTCTATTACCTCTCTTTGGTAGGGGAAATAATCTTACAGACATTTCTTGCTGCGTACCTCTGGGTGATTTTCCAAGGGATCTAACAAAACTTCACAAATATTATTTTAAAGGTGTGAAAAGCAGGAGTTTGGTAACACCTGCTGCTACAACTGAACACTTCCTACATGCAGCCATTTCCACAAACCAGAAGCTGCACCATACAGTAGGAAGAAAAGAAACTCTGGGTGCGTCCACGATAAACTGAAATGAGCGGCTCATTTTTGGCATCCATAAGCCTTTAGACCAGGTGGCTTTTTTTTGTCTTTTTCAGGCCCGCTGAGAAGTACAGTGCACAACGTCAGTCTGGGTCTGCAGCCCTGGAGTGAAACCTGTGGCAGACACAGCTCCTCCTCCTCCCAGAGCGTGCCCGTGCGGGAGAGCGAGCGCCTGTGGGCAGTAACACTGAGCCGCTTTGTTTATTGTTCCCCCAAAACGAGAATAAAAGACGAAAGATGGGCTGATGTAAGCAAGCAAGCATGCTGCTGAGGATTTGCTTTTAAGCATCTAGGGCCCTGCCTACACCATGTAACAGAAAGGGATTATGTGGCTCAACAAAGTTGAAATTAATCTTCCAAACAAAGTCAGCCTTCTTCCAGCAGCCCTCCCCGGCTGCACATTTCAGACGCCCTTCACCCCTCACTGCCTGACCATTTTTGAGTTTGCAAGTGAATGCCCCAGTCCAAGATACAGAAACCCTTTTCCCAGAAATGCCCAAATTTGATGACTGATAATCAGCTTGATTTAACAGAAGTGGGAAATGTGTAAGAGAAAAGAGCTGAAGGGCTGGACAAGGGATGCACACATCGGGGTCCAGCAAAGGCAGGACCTGCCACAGCACGAGGGTTTGGTTGTCACCCAAACACATCTTGTATCCAGAACAGCAAGCACAGGCTAACCATTACCAAAAAAATACAAAGCCCCTCAAGCAGAAGAATCTGTTACCCTTATTGTTATTTCTCGGTGTTACTTCTGTCATCTACACGGAGTTTGAGATCACAGATTTCTGCAAAATGGGAGGGATGTCCTGAGAACAAGTGAGTTGGGTCATGGGTGGGCAACAGCAGAGAGCTGGAAAACGAGCAGTGGGATCTCCTCTGCCAACCTCCTCACCCCACAGCCACCACGTCAGTGCCTGGCCCTTCTCTTGCTGCACCGTGGTCATTTGGCCACACAGCACCTCTGCACCCCATGGTCATTCATAGCACTGGAGAGGCCACTTTCTGCCCACCCCAACCATGTGCCTGCCGAGCAACTGAAAATGCAAGTCCAGCAAGAAAACAGAAAGTAAATCCTCCGTGTTCATCTCTTTGGACTCCTCATTGCACTTTGGCAAACATGAGTTTGTTGATCTTTCCACCATTCATAAGGTAGGTAAATAATATCTTCAGTTTTAGGTACCATGAGGTAACTGAGCATGCACGTACACAAAAAGCAAGGCAGGGCGCAGACATAACTAGAGACCTTTTCCACATCACTTTAAACCAGAAGATGCCTCTTTGTTTAGTGAAATGCCATCAAAGTAAAAATATTTTTTACCCCAGTTCAAATAACAGGCATGATTAAAATGGGATAATTTCCAGCAGCTCCTTGGTTGGTGCATTGTGCGTGTGCCTATAAACTTACTCCCCCGAGAGAACAATAGGGGAATAATCAATGTTATCTCTGCTCCAGTCAGCTTGTCATCGATCGAACTTTAAAGTTTGCATGCATGAGCTCAGCACTTCAGCATTTGGTTTGCAAACAGTTTAAGTTTTGAATTTCTCATGCACAAAAGAGCCTGTTAAGGTCAGCAGTGGCATTTTTTTTAGGTGATGGAAATACTTCCATTGTTAAATTTTGACATAGTTCTGCTTAACAAAACCTTACTATCTGCCCCGAATTTATGTTGGCAAGCTCTTGTCACCCAGTAATTCATATTCATTATTTTCCAGACAAACCATCCGAAGCTCTGTTCTGTCAGCACAGCAGCACACACACCTCTTGCAAACGGGAGATAACCTGGCCCTCTGGCTGAGCTGTGAAGAGCACAGTGGCCCGGGCTTTGGGCTCAGTGCATTACACGGCTCTTCCTGGTCAGTAAAGGACTCGCCTGAGGGAAGAATATTGGTGTCTCAGGCACTTCTTCATACACACATGCAGGAACTCGGTGAGTGTGTGCTTAAACCAGCTGTAAATGTCAACAACTGCTGATTTTGAATATAAAACAAATGGGACAGCTTTCAAGTGAAGTCTATAGGCATTGAAGGACTCAAGATTCAGTTCCTTTCAGCTGATAAGTCTGGGAGCCAACAGGTGTAAGTGTAACACTAATCTCTTCAAGTTGCTTTCCTTTCTCCATGACTTCTTTGATACAAACTTGAGGAAGCCAAACAGCATCTGAAAATCTCACGCCAGCAGGAAGGAAGAGCTGGGCAGGCACAGGAAGCCTCAACCACACTCCTGGCATCCTCAGAAGGAACGATGCCAGAAAAGCAGCTGAGAGGACAAGGGAACACATCTGAGGCCAGGTCAATATAACCTGCACCCACCCACGTCTGCAGAAAGCCTTTGGAGGTGCTGAGCTGCTGGGTGGCTGCTGGAGCTGCCTGGCAGGGCACTAGTCCTGACTGCTGGACTGAGAGTACATCGCAGCAGCACACAGCACTCAGAGCTGGAAGGAGGGCGATTGTTTTGAAAACTCAAACGCTCCTGCACTGCCAGACTTACAGGAATAAATGTAAAAATAAAATTGTGCTTTTCTCTTCCCGACAGGACATTTCAGCCACCCCCAGGCATGGGGGTACTAACAATCTACACCCAGAAACTGGCATCAATCTGCAATAGAAATTGCAAAGTTCTCAAAAGACCACAAAATATTTCACGTTTAAACCACATCCCCAGTTGTATCTCAGAATGAAATATTAATCTTTATTTGATTTGCAGCCTAAAAACTTGCTCTAGCAGTACAGATGGAAACAGCTGTATTTCAACATGCTTTCCTTGTGACTCCACATCCAGCTGAGCCCGGTCTTGGTGCAGATGGGGTCAAGCGATGTCATGCATCTGATAAAAATTCATTAGACGACCTTGCTAGATTGAGGGACTGATGGCACTTTCTGCATCAGGTGTGAAGCAGCGTGGCAGAGAGACCCGTGAGGATCCTGGCTCTCCACCCTGGCCACGGCAGCAGCAGTGGGTTTCCCCTGTGCCTTGGGAGAGCCGTGCAGGCAGCGCCGAGCCCACGTGCGCAGCCCGGCTGCTGCCGGTCCCCAGCTGGCTGGGGCTGTCTGCTCCGTGCTGCCACTGCAGGGGGAGGCCCTCTGAGCAAGAACTGGGAGAGAAATTACGTCTGTGGCCGAAACAATTCATTTTCCAATGCAAATAGCCTATTGTAATGATCAAATAATTCAAATCGTCGCTTAGGAAAAAAACAAAACAAAACATGCAAACTCCTATTCAAAATTGTCTCAGAGCTTGGCACGCAAGCCTCAGCTTTATACAGAAATTAGCACTCAGGCTTTTCATTCTGAATCTCAGTTTTGTACCACCTACCTGGTGACTTGTGTTCGCGTGCCGAAGTCCAGGGATCTCATTGACTGCAGCACTTCAATGCAGCCCATGTACTGTGGGAAAGAGACAGAGAAAAGGGAGGGCTGTTAATATCTGCTACACAAGCATGAGGAGGATCACGGGAGGAAGCAAATGTGATTATTGTCCACTAAGTTTATGCAGAACCACAGTCTAAATGGAAAATCAAATCAGCCATCCTAAAGCTGCTTCCTAAATAGATCTTGTTTTACTAAAAGTGTAGAGAAGAGCAATAAAGATACCAATGGCTTAAACACCATAGCACCAAAAGAAAAAAAGGTAAAGCACTCTGGGGACACAAAATCCAATTATTCCTTTTTTTTCCCATTTCTGCTTACTCTCACTTATTAGCCTGTGACACTGAGCTGGGAGGAATACACGAGGAAATACTGGAGAGAACAGAGTCCTCGGGAGCAGAGAGGCTCTGGAAGCCCCACGAGACCAATGCACTCAGAGCCCCCATGCAGAAGAGCTGAGTGTCCCTTCAGAGAGCAGAGGCATTACAGGCCACGAGGAAAACCACTGGCTCCACACTGCTACATGTCTGATGACAAATAACCTCTGCAGAAGATGAAGGATGTGAAGTTGCAATTCCAGCTCATAGCAACGGCTCTTAAGAGCCTACACTACAAACTGACCTGCTTTAAATTAAAGGCTGACTGCCACTCTTCTGTTGTATGGGACAGAGCTGGGGCTTTTTCTACACTCATTTGGGATTTGCATAAGACTAATTCTCAGAAATATCAAGGGTGTGATGGCATATCCCCAAACATATCTCACTAATCCCTCAGCATTTCTGTGGATGTCCATCTCTCTGTTGTTGAAGCAGTCTGATCTCTTCATTTCAATGGGCTGGCATAGGTCTGGGTCTCTCATTTTTTCCTCTTGGGACCACCCTGCAGTGCTCACACAGTGCCCAGGGGCTGCAGTCACAGCCTGCCTGCGCAGACCTCTCCTGCAGGAGGTAAAAGCCTCTGGGACACAGAGACAACTTGGAAAACCCAGGCAGGGACATGCTCTGTCCCCGTGTCTGAATGGAGGCAGGAAGCATTCTGTGTCAGAGAAAGGTACCATATTTAGTTCCTCTGCCTCATTTTGCCTGTAAATCAATTTTTCTGCTGGGCCATTCAGAGAGGGTTGGGTTTAGGTATCTGTTTCAGCTTTGGAGACTTTCAGAAATGAATGTATGTGTGAAAAAGAGAACGTTATATGTGCAGCCAGGGATTCCACAACAATTGTATTATCCCTATTTTGCTTTCTTTCCAGATAGCAATGTAACCCTTGGGAGAACTCCAGAATTAGGTCAGAGACCTGGAAGGACATCAATAAGAATCTGAAAGGTTGGCAGAACTGCTTCCCTAATGAACATTTAATGACTTTGAGAGCTATCTGCCTTGTTAAAGATATTCCTGCTTAACGGGAACAAAGCAAATGTGGAAAATATGTCTAGAGCCTCAGCTTGGAGCACAGCAACGACCTCTGATCCTACAGTATAAGGTCAAGCATCCTGTGAGCTGGTTGGCTGCTCCTCTATCCTTGAAAAAAGAGGAATTCAGAGGAGTAGGTGAGTCATATGCTGATAAGTGAGTCCCCATTGCATCCTGAACAGATGCGTGGGAAGCTACTCTAAGCAAAGATGAAAAATCAATATTAGGTTTTTGCATAAGTGACCCTGAGTGAAGCTGAACTTATCAATGATTCACAAAAGACCTTTTTTTTTCCCCTTTAAAAGCCTGAGGAGGGAAGTGCATTAACATGGCACCTCACTGCATCTCTCATTTATTTTAGCTGTCGTTGGTTATCTGAAGTGGCACAGTTAGTAATGGCTGAACCTTCACTTCGCAGGACGAGGGTGCAGAGAACCAGCAGAGCCTTGGGCAGGGGGGACAATGTGGGACTGGAGCAGAGGGAGTCAGGGTCACAGAGCCTGGGAGAAGCCTATGGAGCACACCAAAGGACAATGGAATACCAGAAGCCTATTCAAGAAAACAAAAGACACTCTCCAAGGAAGAAAAAAATAATTCACAAATAAACAAGGACAACATTAACCCCTCCATAGCGAAATCTGAGAAGCAGCACAACCAATGTATGAGGGAAAGGGGAAGGCAGGGGACAAGGACAATGTTCTGAGAGACTTCTGCACCCAAACTCCAGTTTAGGAGGTGCCCCTACTCCCCATCCTGCACGCCCCAAACAGCAGCTGCCACACAAACCTAATGGGCTGCTCTGGTGATGCAGGGTCGAGGCCAACTCATCTTTCCTGCTGCAGGGAAGGTTAAACTAAAGCATGGGCAGGGCAGCAACCACAGGTGCCTGGGAGAGGAAGCCACAGCAGCCCACAGCTCTTGCCCCAGCCCAAGCTATTCACCAGGTACTTTTGTGATAGCCACGTCCAAAGGTGGTGTCCAAGGAGGGGCGTTCATCTTCTGAAGCTCACAGAGACAGGCCCAGGTCACTGAGCTGCTAGGCAAGCTGGGGGAAGTTGGGCCCGAGGGCACACTAACCAGCCTGGGGCAACGAGCACAGATGTAACTGCAGAATCCAGCTACCTACAGGAAAATAAAACAGCAACAGTGAAACAAGCCAAGTGCTGAAGACCTGACATCGCTAATGAAAGCGGATGCTGACCCCACTGTTCTGTCAGCAGCAGGATGGAGAGCTCTTGCCAAGACAAGCAGCAGCTCTTGGGAGGGAAAGGAAAGACTCCCTGGCCCCTGCTGGAAAGGGAACAGCTCCACTGACGGCACCGTGTGCAGAGATATCCCATCTGCCTGCAAAGGGCTGTGGGGAGCACTGGCACCAGCAACTGCTTTGTCCCTTGGGGTTTGAATACAGAGGGTGATCTGGGGCTGGCTGCCACTTCCCCACACCAGCAGGATGGCAGGGAGGTGGTGGGAGAGAACAGCAGTTGTTGAAGATGCGCACACCTTTTCACATCCATTTACATGAGATGACAGGAATTGACTGCAAACAGGATGAGGGACTGCGTGGGAGGAGATGTGAAGGCACTAGGCAGGGCCCATGTGAATAAGCAGCACATGGCAGGACAATGCAGAGTGCCAGGCTCAGGAACCTCTCGTGAGATTTCTCTGCTTCCATCCTGGCAGGAAGGTAAAGTGCTGTCTTCCCTCCATGGACAACACCAGGAGCCAGCCAGGGATGTGGGGAGGGAGCAAAGCATGATTTCTGTAGTTTTGGTGGGGAAGTTTTCTCAGCCCTTCCTTAGACGCTGCCCGTGGTAGCCTCGGGGTTGGAAAGCCACAGGAAAGCAGAGACCAGCAGAGCTCCCCTGGCAGGGGCACTGTTCCTGCCAGCACAGACTCCAGCCAGCTCAGCTGCTCACCCTGCCTCACACAGCAGCATTCACTGGGCTGGGGTAAGTGCTGCTGTTAGCAGCCACCAGTCAGGCAGCTAATGAAGAACTTTGGCCCAGGTTTGTGCCCTGAAGGACATTCAGTTGGCTCATTCCTCAGCCTGAACCACACTGGTTTCCTCCAGCAAACACCGACCCCATCCAGATCCGAAAGCAAAGGCAGCAGAACCTCTCCCATCCCCACCACGGGAAGCAGAGAGGCCAAGGCAGCCCACAGCAGCAGTGCACACCACTGCAGACGTGGGTGGTACCCCCAGGGCACCTGTGAGACAGCACAAAATCCGGGCAGAACCAGCTGGAAGGCAGACTGGATACCTCCAAGGATGAAAACAGCCCATTAAAGATCATTAAGCACAAAGGAAACCCCACCAGTAGTTTGTCGGTGCTAGCCTAACTCTCCTCATGTGCTTGCCCTGCTCTCATCTTCCCCCCTGCAGCAGCAGCAGCGGTGCAGACAGACAGACAGACAGGCCCTTGGTCTGTCCCACTCCTCGTGCCCACGCAGCACAGCCTCTTCCCTAAGGGCAGCAGGGCAGGGCTTTTTGGGATGAAGAATAGCTTTTGATAAATGAAAATATTTCTGTGGAGGTCTGACCCTTTCATTCACAGGTTTTTAATTTTTAAATATATCTTGAGAAAAAAAAAAAAAGCAGGGAAAAATCATAAATGCTGACATATAGAAATATTTTCCTTTTCTTTTTAGTTTTGTGCTGAAAAACCGCTTTCTGCAGCACTGCTAGACCTCTAACAGAATTGTTCCCCATCCACCCTGGCCCCGTTCTCCGGCTGTGACAAAGCAAATGGCCTGAAAACACGCAGGTTTCTGTGGGAATCGATTCCCCGGAGAGGCGCGTGTGCCCCGCGGGCGATGCCGGGGTGCCGAGGCGCGTTCCCGCGGGACCAGGCGCGCACCGGCGGGCGCTGCAGGGCTGCTCCAACCCCAAACCCCAAACCTCAAGCCCCGAGCCCGGCACCCTTCAGTGCATGATTCACAGCTGCGGCTCCGAAGCCATGAATCACCGGAGCCCATCTCCTTCCTGCGAGAGCCCGGCTGTGCATTCGCGTGTAGTTATTTATTTACGACGGGCGATGCAGAGCAGCTCTCCGGGTGCAGTGTCAGGGTGCTGCGCGCCAGGGGAAGTGGCTACGGCTGAAATACCACAATATTTCCCTGCCCCGAACGTGGGAGAGGCGCTGGTGGGAACCTAGCACCAGGAAAGGGCTGCCCCGGACCCCCTTCCCCACACAGAGTCAGGGAGCAACTGCTCCAGGCTGACCTGTCGCATCCTCCATGGACAACAGGACTCTGCAGGGCACTGGGGGCCACGTGCACTTTCAGGGTGCAGTTCGTGTCATTCTGAACTTCCATGTTAGAAATAGTCAGGCTCCTTTTAGTCTGGAGACATGTAACTGATTGTAGGTATATACGATGGCATTATCTGTATGCATTCACCATCAGACCGCTAGCAGAGGATCAACCTGTGCAGTGGTAAAACCCCTTTAAGACAAAGGATGCTGCAAACAACCTTTACCACATTAAAGTATAATGGTATAGTAATGAAATACCTGGCCATGGTATTTCCTTTTCATATTTTAGTTAAGTAGCACATTTTTAAAACCAATCATCTTTCAAAGACTTGTGCTTTGATTTAAGCTCAGGCACAGAGCCTTACTCCATGTCAGGTCCAGTAAACATCATCCTTGCTGTTCTCAGAGAAACCACTGGTGCAGGACAGTGCTGAGAGCCAGATCTTATCCTCCTGCTCAGGAGCAGCCACCTCCCCGGCACTCCCCAGTAAGCAAGAGTGAGGATGGCAAGTGCCTCTGGGAATATTCCTCAGGCTCGTCACAAACACCAGCAGGAAAGATAAGTGCCATGGCCACTGTGGGCACCATTTAGGGACAACCTCAGCTCCAGATGGGCAGCGTTGTGGGAAGGTGTGGCATGGGTAGAATGTGAACAGGGACATGGTAAATACCCTCCTTGTAAAGCCTGCAGCAGTCTGTGCACAAAGTATGTTTTGAGACACAACAGTGTGAGAGCTGACCAGGCTCCTCTTAAAATATTAATATTTGGGCTCTTTGTTAGTTGCACGAGCATTTTGGGGGACCAGGTGCTCTTATGGGTCTCAGCTTCCTCATCAGGCCTGGGTGACACACGGCTGTGACACAGGTGCCCTGTCACCACCAGTCACACCCAGCCACAGCTGCCTCCCCAGGGGATGCAATGAGCCTGGCGCTGCCTCTTTGCAAAACAACACCAAGAAAATTCCTGCCTCGCTCCAGTCTGCAAGGGACAGCTTCTGCCCTATGGCATCTCTTTAATCCACCACATCATTGCCTTTCTGAAATAAATGTAGATCCTCTCCATGTAGTTGTTGAATCCTCCTCAGACTCTGATTAAGCTGTTAAGGCCAAAGATCTCTGGCAGCAGCAGTCCCAATAACGTAGACCTGACCCGCCTCCTGAAAGGGTCTCTGCGGAGATCCAACAGTCCCATACCCCAACGGGGCACAAGAAGCTGCATGGGGAGAGTGAGTGTCTCCAAAGACACAGGAGGGAGGGCAAGGGCCAGGGCGAGAGGCTAAGGATTAGAAGCAGCTCCGACTGCCCAGCCCTTGGTCTCTTGGCCCTGCTTTGCCTCCAGGTGAGACCATCCCTCTGCACCATACTCCTGCCATGTTGCAGCCCTGGCCACTTCCCAGCCTATCTGAGGCTTCATCACCAGCTCTTGAAGAAGCCCGGTGGTCTCCAGGGAAACGAGCACCTTGCTCATCCTCTCACCTTGCCCATCCTCTCACCTTGCCCATCCTCTGATGCTGAAATGCCCAAACCCCCATGCTACCTATTTACCAACCTGCTTGTTATTATTAAAGGGGCTAGTTGGAAAAAACACCAAGAGTTTGGCCAGGACGTGTCAGCAATGTTCTTGCAGCTCTCCTTGGGTAGGTTCCTGCAGGCCCACAGCCATGGGAGCAGCACAAGCAGGAAGATGCAGGGAAGAACATCTCCCTGCTGCGTTGTGAGGTTCCTGCCAGCGAACCCCCTTCAGAGACACTGCCCATGAAAGGAAGACCAGCAGAAAACCATACTGGAAATACAACCTGGGCAGTGCCTGCCCCACAGCCTCCCTGACAAATATGTCAGCAGTGTGGGCCAGAATGCACGTAGCGCCTGGAGTTGCCCCGTGAGGGATGGGGAGCCCTTTCATGGGTGTCCTTTTCCCTCCAACACACGTTTCAGGCCAGAGTAGCCCGTTTTAGTTGCACCTCAGCAGCACTCCTCAGAAAGTCTACAGACAGTCCTTTGGAATTGGATGGTGTGCTACCTCTGGAAGCAGCTGGGGTGCTTTTAGCTCCCTCAGTTCAACGCCACAGCCCTACTACGCACACCAGAAGAGAGGAAATAGATGGGAGAATTCAGTGTTTTGGGGCATGGACTCTAGAGGCGGGAAAATGGAGGTCACCCAGCAGCCAGCTGAGCTGTTTGCTTTGTCAGAGGATGGAAGCCCAGGGAGAGGTACTCACCCGCACGCTGTAGGTGGTTCCCGGCTCCTGGCTGTAGGTGCTCTCACTGCTCTGTGCCAGGCCCCTGTCCTGCCTGCCCGCCGGAGCGGCCTCCTCAGCTCCCCGCGCAGCGCAGTCCCCCGCTGGCTTTGGGGTTAGGACCAGCTTGTCCAGGTCGGGCTGGGGGTACGAGGCCGACAGGCAGCTGATCTCAGGCGAGGTTGGGCTGCTCGGGATGGTAACGCACTCCGTGAGTTTAATTCGTGGCACCTCTTTCGTTCCCAGGCAGAAGCTTTTCAGCCCCGGCAGATTTGACGGGTTGGCAAGTTTAATGTTGGCCATCCGGGGGATCAGCGTGCACAGCGTGGTGCAGGTGTCCTGTGGCCCCAAGGAGACATCTTCTGTCAGTAAATTGGGTGTTGAAGAATGGGAAGAGGAAGAAGAACCTTTGATATTTAAAGACGTACTTTGTGTACCTTCATCTAGGGAGGTTATGGAATCATTCCTGAATCGGCTGTACTTAGCCCTGTGCAGCATTCCTGGATGTCTGAATAACCCTACATACAGGACGTGTCCACCGAGGCTCTGCTGGCTGCGTTCTCTCATAGCCTTGGCAGGTCTGTAACTGGATATTCTTGCATAAATTGGCTCTTGTAGATAAATTATATGGAAATCAAGCAAGTCAAACAATTTTCAAAACAGAAACCTATTGGATATTTTTGCTGACTCCCTCTTGAATGGTTTATTTTCCTCAATGGACAAGGCTTAAAACTGCACGGGCATCTGGCATTTTGTAAGCAGTAATAAAAGCAGCATACAGGAAAGCACATCAGTGGTATAGCAGCTCAAGCTGAAGAGCCACTCTCCAAACCTGCCTTCGTTCCTGCCTCAAGCCAGGCACTAAATCCCACCTAGCTCTGAAGACTCACAGCTGTAGCATCAATAATTGCGGAGTCCTGGCTGCAGCGAAAGCTCAAGCATATTCCACACAAAGCAGAGCAAGACCGCTACAAGCCCAAACGTATTTTCAGACCGGCATGAGCCCCGTAAGGTGCCCGGCTCTCTGCACTTCCATCGCCGCTGTCCCAGAGGCGAAGAGCATCCCTGCGCTGCAGCTCCTGCCCCGCCGTCAGGCACAAACCCGGGATTCTTCCAAAAACACTGAGCAGCGTCGGTCCGGCTAATTCCTGCTGGAAAGTCCTTCAGCACCATAATAATCCCGAAACAACCGAATATTCCTGCGGCTCCGGGGCCGTTTCCCGCAGCGCCGCGGGGCAGCAGCTCCGCAGCGCCCGGGCCGCCCCCGC
>VZTA01026514.1:180610-214061 GCA_013398855.1 Mohoua ochrocephala
CTCACGCGCCCTCAGCGCGCGGGGAGCGGGGGGGAGCGGGGGAGGGGGGGCGTGAGGGACCCTCGGGGGTGGTGCCGAAAATCCCCCGAAATGCCCCCAAAAATCCCCCGTGCTGCGGCCGTTCCTCCTCCGCGGCGGCACAGCCAGAGCCAACGGCCTGGGCGCCGCCGCTGGCGGGGCTGCGATGCCTCCCTGGCTGCCCGCCCGGCCCCGAGGAAAGGGCAGCGCTCCCTGCCCTGCCCCGCAGCTCCAGCCCCGGGGGGAAGCGCCCCTCGGGCATCGCGGGTACCTCAGGCAGCGAAAGAAGCGAGACGGGTTTATTTTACTCCCTGAAAGCATCAGGGCCCTCAGCACGAGTTACCTCGGGGGCTTCGACACCTGGGGCAGCGTGGCGGGAAGAGAAATTCAACATCGGGGGGTCGGGCCGGGAGAGGAAAAGCGGCACGGGGTTCCCTCCATTAGCTGGGGCGTTTTCTCTCGCTAGGTTTTCAATGCTGAGTTCACCTTCCTCACGCTCACAGTGGTACCGGCCTCATTCTCTGCTCGCGTTCGGGGCTGTGAATCAGCCGCCGGTGGATGAGGAGAGGCCGTGCTGCCCATTGCCCTGCCCGTGACAGGCGGAGAAAATCACGGCCTCTCTCTGTCACAGTGAGAGAGCTCGTCACAGCCATTCCATGCTTTTACCTCCTGTGTGAGAGCTGGTATTGATCCTAAAGATGCCATGGTTGCTACAATAAGGTAGGGAAAAAAACCCAGTGTTCCAGACTCTTTCAGTGAAATATGGCTCAAAGAGGAAGCGGCTGCTTTGAATCGACCCATTTTGGTGAGGATGGCTCAGACTGCTCACAAAATCAAACCCAAAGGCAAAACCTGGACCAGCCGCAAGTTGCAAAGAATGACTAATTTCTCATGAAGCTTTAATGATGGCTTTGAGCACAAAAGAACAGAAAATTTCAGAAGTGACTAGCAGCACTACTGATTGTACATAAAGCACAGAAACTCTCTTAGCATGAACATTTTTCTTTCATTTCAACGCCACGCTGGAACACGACATCGACGTGGCTGGAAGGAGAACTGGGATGGAGAGGCCATGAGTGCACCCTGGTGAGGAGGAGGGTCTGGAGGGGAGTGCAGACTGTGCTTCCCATGAGGGGGACAATGAGCACCAGCATTCAGGGAGAAGCTGATGCCCCAGGCTTCTGTATTGGGGAACCTCTCAGATTTGTCTTTTCTTTACTGCCATGAAAAACATGCAAACAGACAAGCCAAATTTCCTCCTCGTGCAAGATCAGCCTTACCATCCTTCCTACCTTTCCTCTGAGCACACAGCAAGGGTCTTCCTGCTTTACAGCAGCCCCTTGGCATAGATGACAGCACCAGGAAAGTGTGACTTGGTGACCAGGACACTCCCCCGTGCCTTAGCTCAGGTAAGATTAATTCATGGCTGTGGGCGGCCTCTGACCCATGGTGGTGCTCATCTCCTGAGCCCACCTGCCTGCTGCTTCTTCCTCGGGGAGCAAATTGAGCCTTCATTACCTGTGTGAGTGAGAAAATGGGCAGGTAGGGTCCCTGCTGGCCCTGCATGAGATGCAATCCCCTCCACGTCCCACTGCTTCTAACGGAGCTGGCAGGTGAAAAGGGTTCATGGGGCAGGCTTTAAACCTGTGTGGTGAAAGGGGACGTTTTCAAGGAGAAGAAATAATAATGCAACAGCCTGTCCTTCGCTAATCACCCAAAAACTGTCTCAAGCCCTGCACGGCACCAGCAACTGCTGCCCCATGGTCAAAACCTTGTTGCCCTCTCGAGGTGCCCCGGGGGGCTCGGGGTGGCTTCTCCAGAGAGGCGAGGGAGGTCGGTGCTTCAATCGGCCTTTGTCTGCTCACAGGCACCAGCGAGTGTGATTACAGTGTGGGAGGTGAAGAATAGCTGGTGTTTTACTGCAAGTTCCAGAGAAAAATGCAATCGTGACAAGCTCTGTTTTCAGCAGTGATCGAGAAATACAAGCTCAAGAGCAGGACCCCCTTGGACAATGCTGCAAAGAGCAGCATTGTCCAGGCAATACCAGCCATTGTGGGGAGGGAGAGGAGGGAAAAGAAAAATGCCATGCCTTTGTAAATTAAAAAGCTTTTTTTCCTCAAGGCTAAAAACAAGATTTCTGTTTAAGATACTGGGAAATCAGCCTCTAACCAGCACAGAGAACAAAGCTCCTTTAAGCACTGGCGAAACTGAGCCTACAGCCTTGTATTCTGCCTAAAAGGAGCCTGTGTTTCTTGCTCACAGCTCGAGTTCCCTGTTGCTCACAGTGCTCAGGGCTTCCCACCCTCCCCGCTCCCTGCTCACCCCTGCTGCCGCACCAGCAGGACACAGGGAAACATCATTTTGCACCTCACACGGCTGCTGCCACAGAACGGTGCACGCTGGCAAAGGGCCGTGCCACGCGTGTTTCCTCAGGCTGCACGGGAATGCCCTCGTGGGCACAGCTACGAGCTGAAACCTCCCTCAATCGCTGCTACCCCATCACACTCCAGCCCTCCATCACACCCTGCTTACAGCCCCAAACAGTCCCTCAGCCTCAAATACGCTGCATGAAAAGCTGCTGTGAGCAGTGCCCAATGAAGTATTGTCAGAGGGGACAGGAGCTTAGGCAGGTGTCACCACACGGATGGGACAGCACCGGTACCGAGGAGCAGTTACCAGCTACAACCACTTCTGTCACCCCTCCGAAAGAGCTGCAGAGAAAGAGGCAAGACAGCAGCAGCCACGTCTCCAGCATCACCACAGGCAGCCGATCTGGCAGGAAGCAGCAGTGCCAGCCTCAGGCACCCTTGGGAGCGGCCCCGTTTCAGATTTGGGGCTGTGGGCTCACAGCTCGAGCAGGCGCCCCGTGACCACCCCACCCTCTCCTTGCAGCGCAGGGGCCGGGACAGGCGCACGAAGCACTCGCAGGGGACAGGGGAGTTCACGGCGAGTTGGGGACCAATTGAGAGGAGAGGAGGCAGCTCGGCAGCCTCACACCGGGAGTGCGGGGGCAGCACGGGAGGAAAGCTGTCACCCACCTGCAGAGCGCACTTGACAAGCAGCTGCATCTTGCAGGAGCCCAGAGGAAGCCGTTATGTGCTGCTTGCACCGGGTACAACGGAGCTTGGCCTTTCTGTTAGGGTACGGAGCAAACAAGGGACTTTTTTCCCTTTATAAATAGCAACAGCAGAGTTAACTCATGCTGAGGTGCACCAAGCTGCTCTGCCTTACTTCCTCATTGACATGCCTGGCTGATCCTGGCAGAAATCAGCACATTGTTACAGAACGGCAGGAAAATCCCGTGGCAGGTAACAGCATGGGGGCAGCTACCTCTGGGAAGCCTGAAGCAGCTTATTTCCACTAGAGAAAGTCACATGGAGAAACTGTTCTATTTCAAGTGAGACAAATTTATTTCCCCACATGTCGACTCATTCTCACTGTTTTATCTCCTATCCATTGTTCTGAATGAGATAAACCCAGAGCTTCTTCCAGTTCTTGCTTTTTTTTTTCTGCCAAACATCCTTGCCTCTCCAGTGCTTAACCTATTCCTCCAGACAAGCAATGGCAGAAGGGACACTGACCATCTCAGCTGCAGACAGGAAGTCCTCAAGAGCTTGAAACAGTACTCTCGGGCAGAATCCATCTAAAAACACAACCTTCCCTTGCAGGAAAAGCATTATAAGGAGTTTGATGCTCTAAACATACATTTAGGGTTCTTTCCCCTGAGAGATGCTACTGAACAGGAGGACTTTTACTACAATGTTTTTGAAAACTGTACAAAACCCCCAAATGTTTTGAGTGACAACATTTATTGTTGCTTTGTAACTCTGCAAGAAATTAGTAACTTACTACAGAGGTCCAAAGCTTTATAGAAGCATGAAGTTGTTTTAAATTTGGTGTAGACACACATAAACGTCCCCTGCAAACACAGACTGAATTGCTGTGGGTGTGAGCGGTGCTGCTGCAGCCTCCAGCAGTCTCCAGGGGAAGCAAAGGACAAACACAGCTCCACACGGATAACTGTGGGACACGCAGTGTATTCCATGCCCCCTCTCCCCTTTCCCTTTGCAGAAGAACGAGTCTGTTATCAGTGTTACATGATTATTAATTTCCTCATCACTCACTGAGGCTGGATCCCTGGAAAACACCACAGGAGAGAGCTGGGTGTCCTCAGTGCCCAGACAGACCCCCCACACATCCACCTCGTGTGGGAGCTCCCCAGGCTCCCTGGAAAACTCTCATTTAACAGCTTGGAGCACACCAGGGCCTGCAGCTGGGGCCAGGAAGGGCAGTCCAGCTGAGCTTCCCCTGCATCTGGTAACTCATAAAAGACCCCCCAAGGACAAGAGCCTGCAGCTGCATCATCTCCCGTGGGGTGGGTTGGTTTTGCCCAGTAGTGCTTTAAAAAAACCCCACGACAGTAAACAAAAAAAATTTTATGAAGCCCTGTGTTTATTCACAATGATCCTAAAAATCTGAATGCAAGTCCAAGGAGCTGTCAGTTTTGCTGAGTGCAGTTTGACTGACTGGGATCTTTCCACACATTGTGGACACACAGATCCATGAACATCCAGCCCTATCCCTACAAACCTGGTCTCAGAGAGCCCAGGCTGCTGTGGGAGCGTGGGCAGGGCTAGTGCTGCCTGAAGGAATGCAGCAGGAGCAATTCTTTTCTTGTGGTGCTTTTTTTTTGTATGTTCAGAAGTGCAAAGCACCATTTAAAAACTCACCCGAGGCAAGGAACTTTGCTCAATGTTAGTGTTTCTTAAATGGTGAAGAAATGAAGAGGGAGAAAAAAAAGTTCCTTGTAAAGGCTTGAGGGTAACTAATTTTTTGTCATTTCCATAGCACAGGTCACACTGTGCCACCCACTTTTTTGTACCTTCCAAAACTCCTATCAGGTTGAGAAGACAGAGGCAGAACCCAGATAGGAGGAGTTATTCTGACTGCAACTCATAGAAACTCCAAAGTGGGGTTTGTAACAGAAGCACTTTCACCAGAAGACAACTGCAATAGCAGAACTGAAACATGAAGTTAAGGTACATAAATAGAAACTTCAGAATGACAGGACAAAGCTTTATCCTTTTTGAATTGCTACAAATATTTGCACAGGTGGGAGTTGCAAAACCAGTTAATGACACTGTGACAGGTCACTGTTACTGCCACAGAGGAGTTCAAGTAGAGAAGAGGGGACAACACGCAGAGAACTTCACATTATTTTCCAAAGGACTTCATGCATCACTCCAACAGTAAGGACAGGTCACAACTGAAATTCTCATCCTGTAGGGCATGGGAGAAATCCCAGCTTTTGGAGGTACCTGTGCTCATTCCTTGCTCATTTCCTCTTATTTCCTGCTTCAGTATTCTGGACCCGGTTCAGCCCCAGGCTCTCTGAAGGGTGGGTTTTTCCATCTGTACCTTTCTGGTCAGTGGGTGACAACAGAGGGCTGGGATCCATGAGGAAAGCCCTCAGCTACTCCTGCTTTTTGCTTCAGCCGCTCTCCCGCCGTGGCCGAGGGGCTCAGCTCCCCGCCCTGGCTGTCACCCCGCGGGTGCCACCGCACGGCTCCTCCACCCTGTGGCCGCAGCGTGACACAGACCTGTCCCCGCACCTGCCGTGCCAGGGCAGCCCCTGCAAACACCAAAGAGTCGGGAACAAACACAGCACTGCCATAAAGTCATAAATTTCTACAATCATTTTTATTAGTTATGGAAGAATCCCCCACTAGTATTTACATAGTGCAAAAAAGCTGTTATTACTCCAAAAAGTACGGTAGACAGAACAGTTATCCTTCATACAGCAAAAAAGAAATGGAACAAACCCCTTCATATTGTATTTTATAATGGTTTTTCTACTGCTTTAACCTAAATATTACTATGAATTTTAAGACATTAAAGATTAAACAGCTTTCCTTATTAGAATCTATTTAAAAAGTAAATTATATGAACTATTTATGAACATTTAGAAGGTGGGCTGTGCCAACTGGGTTTCTGCTTTCAGCATTACCATTCATTGGTGAGGAAGTGTTGGGTTAGACATTCTCATGTTTCCATGTGTATGGCAGGGTGAGTAGAACCCCCCCATTCCTGGTTTTCTATGGCTTGTTTCTGCTGGGTTTCGTTCTGTTAACAAATTGCCATGTCTAATTTTTTAAATGGCTGACACTGAAATCAACTCAACAGTTTCATTAGTTGGCACAACTTCACGAGAAATACTTAATGACAGTTTCAGCAACAGCAGCTTTTCAAACAATAATACTTTTTTACATACATATTTAAAGTAACATTATTAAAATTTAAGCTTGTGTTAAAGAACCGGACAGAACCACATTGTGTAAGCTCCCACCCACCCATAAAGACACCTCTTAGCTTTACCAGAAGAACACCAACAAGTGCATTACTGAACATTTTCTATAATGAATTTTTAAAACACAGGTCAATACCCTCTGTCACTGTTCAGCTCCAATCCTACAACAGCCTGCACACGACTTAAGCAGATAAACAGGCCACCAGTTTAAGCCAGTGGCACTAACACTCCAAAGTATGTGTGAGCAGGATCAGGGCCTTGGCCTTAATCAGACATTGCTACTTGGTCCAACTAAGGACAGAAGTTCTTCAGAATTTTTCCCTTTTACAGATTTGTAATCCATGTTTTATTATCGACAGAGATACTTAAGAGTATTTATATAAATAAGTTGTATACATAGCCACCTCTATCAGTTTTAAAGATCCCTACCCCTACCACAGATACATTATTTCTGATTTTACCAGATAAAGTAAGTGGTGAAATCATCTCTATAAACAATGCCTTAAGAAAAGTAGATTTGTTTCCCGAATAATTATTTTCACAACAAAAATATCTATACACCTATAACTACAGAAACATCTCTTCATGGGGACAGTAACAACCTGTATAAACTGCACACTTTTACACTGAAATAGAAATTCAACTACTTTTTAAAAAAATCATGGTATTGTAGAACATTTGTATGCTTTCTTCTTAAATTCTGTTGATAATAGAACCAAAATTACCACAGTGAGATACTCTCCTTAAGTGCTTCAAGTGGCAAGGAACTTCCCTAATTTCAGATGCAAATGGATCACTCCCAAAGGAATTGCAATTTCATTCTTACAGTTATTGCTCATTCCCAGCTTATCAAAAAGGAAGCACTAAACCCAGTTTTCTTTACTCAGTTTCAGTTTGCTCCCCTAAGGGTGATCTGCCACATTTTAAAAAGAGACTAGTTCCTTATTTGCTGGCAAATTGAGAGATAATTATAAGTGCTGTATCACTTTCAAGAACTCTATTAAACTTGTAGCAAAATTGCAGTTAAATAGCGGGCTGAATATTACAAGACTTCTTTGATATAAATGTCAGAAAATTTTAAAATGACAGTCCAAGTTCAGAAAAGACATATAAAAAGATGCGCCTTTGATGTTAATACTTCAAGATCAAAAGTTATTTGAATCACTGGCACTGAAAAAGCAAAAGGAGAAACTACAAACACCTTTGTTTTCTGATGTTCTGGCGAAGTTTTGCCCTCAGTGCATGCACTGATCTCACCTGTGCCGAGACTGTGCCTACACATCCAAGGGCGAGTTTTGCTTGTCAGCAGTTCAAACACCTGTCATGTCCTAAAGCAAAAACTCTTAAAACACACAGACAGTAGAAATCTGCCATAGGGACAGTAAAAGGTTTAACATTCAGGAGGCATCATTCCTTAGTCTTTGTTTTCCTATGAAACGCCTGTTCTAACACCTAGGAAGGTTACATGAAGGAGCTAAGAACGTGACACAACAGCCAGTTGTCACAGCAGCTCTCTACACTGCTTATCTACATAGCATTTGCTATGCCTATAGCTATCAAAGCATTATTTACATAATACACAGTTTCTATTATTCTCATTAGCATCCAAAAACCCAGGGCTAGATGACTTCTAAACCTGGAGCCTTATTTTCCCAGTGCAACTTAAAACGCCAGCATCGCTACTACTATAAACATTGGTCCCAAGTTCCTAAGTGTGGACTTAACACCCAACTCAGCTAACTTCAGTTTCCTGTGGTTTTCAGCCTACCCAGAGGCTTTCCATGCATTTTGACACAAGTGATCAAGAAAAACGAGGTGAAATGAAAAGAAACATACACCTGCTATGAAAGTGTTATTCACGTGAGCTACTCTTTGGCTACTCTTGTAGTGAAGCTCCTGCTGCTGGCAGTTTCAGTGTATCCCTTGCCAATACCAGACAAAGATGGAAAACAGACTCCTGCCGTGCAAGGTTTAGACACCACTCCGTCCTCAGTCTGAAACAAATCCATCATCAGTTCATGCATTTCACTTCAGCATTCGGAACAGAACACGGAACAATTCTCTAGCAACAGGTATGTCTCAGGGAGGGCATATTTTTGTTTCTTTTACTTCTGCACCACTGAAATACTTCCCCAAACTACAGGGCACTTCCTCCTTTCCTGGAGTAACTACTTTCTTTTCTATCTAGAGGTCAACTCCTAAAGCATTTACAACTGCAAGAAGAGACAAAGAGGTCACATTTTCAGCAGGAGGTGATAAGATACATCCTGGCCAGGATCACAGCATGCAGGTGAATGCAGAGATAGCCACCACATCATTCACACTTGCTGTTAAAGGATTACTCTTGCTTTTTGCAGTGTTATGCAGAATACAATATGCAAAACAGCATTCCTGAGGTAAGTGACAGGAGAGAGAGGAAGTCATCAGTTTACTAAAAGCCCTGAATAGGGATTATGGTTAATGAGTCACTTAGTGTGGTTTGGCAGACAGCAACTGCAGAGAGAATGGGGAATTTTTGTTTTCTTTCCTGTTTTTTTTTTTTTTTTAATGCAGTATTTCTACCTTGTAAAGAAAACCTGCAAAACATTAATTATATCCCTCTGGCTTAAAGTTTTTCTGGAATCAAAGTTATTATAACTTATTGTAACCATCTCAGCTATCAGCAGCTTTTTAATGATGCATTCACCGAGATCAACTAAAAAGCTGCATCTATTTTAGCATAAGAATCACACACAATTTCTCTACTATTTGATTCTCATTAAGATTGCAAATGGCTTTTTCTAGCTTTTCTTGAAAGAGAATCAAAATTTTCCTTTTATTTCTAGATGGAACTAGAAAGTCATGGCCAAATACACTGACAGGCCTAGTATAACCATACCACCAACACAAACTGTTGGTAATTTGTCAGTGTTAACGTAGGTTACCTGTTTGAAAATAAGCTAAAGAGTCACAACTCAAAAGAATTTTGCTTAACACTGGTCAGTCACAAGATGTTTCCTTTACAAAAGATCAAATGAATGCTTACTGACAAATTTTCCACACAGTTTCTAATCTGGGAAATCAATACTGATTAAGAGCTATGCTAGTTTTTAAATCAAAAAAGTAACAGACAGCTACAAAAATAGTTGTGAATTAAATACACGTATTAAATGTTTAACAGTGCAAAATGTTGAGATGAAGCATATGGAATAATGGCTGCAACCTTTACAACAGTTAGTTTTAATATAATTTCTAAAAAGTTCCTGAGTTCCTGCTTATTTTTACGGCATGTAGATGGAATCTGTGTGTTCTTTATTCAGAGAACTGCAGATGGTGGGTTTATGCTGAGTGTTACTTGCGTGCTTATCGTTTGTCCATTCTTCCCCATCGGTGACGGGATCCGCCTGCTCTGAAGTCTCTATTTCTTCCTCTTCACTTTGTTCTGCATTGTCTTCTTCAGCACCACTGAGGGTCTTGCCAAGCTGCAGCGTCTCCATAGTTCTCTGGGTCTCTGAAACCCAAGATTCAATTCTGCTATTAAGCTGAACTTCTACAGAAATTGGTTCATGGGCATAATCCTCATCATCGTCGTCTTCCTCTTCCTCCTCCTCTTCCAGCATTCCTGGCACAAGAGTACTGGTGGTACTGGTCATGGAGGAATTCAAAAGGTCTCGGCAGCTGCCATCCAGGGATCCCGTTTCTGTGCTCTGCTGTGAGGCCCACTCCAGATTGTCGTCTGGTTTCACCTCATCCTTGTCACCCGGGGTGGATTTCCCGTGATTCGTTGCTGAGGTAGCGCCCGTTGTAGCCAGAGGTGGTTGTTTATTGAGAGTGGTTTTGTCCATTTGGCCATGACCAGCTTTTTCTGGTACCGCAGCCTTGCACACGGATTCCCTCTCATTTTCAGAGGCCTCTAACCCATCAGATGTTTCCACCATATTTCTCCAGTTTGTTTCTACAAATTTTAAAAGACATTTAAGTAGGAAACATTAATTCTTTGTATATAAAAACATTTATCCTGAGCATGCAATAACGGCCTAAATAGCAATATGAGCTAGTAATTTGAATATTATTCTATGCTTTCTAGAAAAATTTCTACGAGAAAAAAGAGGAAGAAGGAAAGAGGAGAGACAACAGAAAGAGCTGTGAATAACTTTGGGTTTTTACAGTAGCCTAAAGCAGACGTTACAAAGTTGAAAGTTTGTGCCACTTAGTTTCCTGTGTAAACACCAAATGTAGCACTAAGTGTAGTCAAAGAGGTTACTCTCAAGTATTAATTAAAGGGAGAAAACTGCCACCATCTTAAGTCATTCATTTAAGGGCTTCTTAGAAAATATTCAACGCCTGAAATGAATTCAAGATACCACAAAAGAATTCACTAAAAATACAGCATTCTCTTTAATTCACTCCCAGACTAAAAAAAGAGAAGTCTTTTGACTTCTAACAAGTATTCTCCCTTTTATATTCCTCTTCATCTGGGCTTAAGCAACTGGATAAATGAACTCGCCTTTTGCTCACAGTAGAATCATTCACAGCCATCTCAAGTTTCAAAATTTAAGCTACATGTCCTATCTCCAGAGACCTCAAATTTTAGTTCCTGCTCTGTCATCAGTTCTTCCTTAGTCATATAATCAATTCTGTGCTATCAGTTTTGTAACAGTTCAATAAAACTGGAGAAGCCACCTCCACTGATGTTAGACACCTATAACACTTCTGAGGATCAGAAATTATCATTTTCTATATAGTTCAGAGATAAAAAATTACTTATGAAAGCAACTAAAGACTAACCGATTTTTTCTTATCCCCGAATACTGTAGGATACTGTGAATTAGGAAGAAGGATTGCATTTTTAGCTACATTTCACAACAAACAGCATTTGGGAAACTCCAGCTTTTATTTACAAAGGTCAGCTTTAAGCTACTTACCATATTCCTTCTCATTGACCTCGGATATGGGTTCAGAAATAACGCTACAGAACGAGATGGCGCTTGCAGCCGAAGGGTTACGAGAATGTCCCATGTGATGTGGGGCCTTCTTGACATTCTTCAAGGCTTCTTCTGCCTGTTCCTGTTCCATTGCAGCCACCATGTCTCTGTAGGCTTTCCTGGCCTCTTCAGTCAGGGATACCAGCTTGTTAAACAGATCCTAAGCACAAAGGCAGTTTTATCAGCACTAATTCTTACTCATAGTTTTCACTTTAGATTACTCTTTTCAGTCCAAGGTATCCCACATATGAGCCTCAAGATTAACACCAAATACCTCAACTTCAACTAAGAATTAGTTCTTCTCTGTATTAAATAATAAAAACACCACTCCATGTTTATGCAACTTGGAGGAGATAGACATACTTTATGATGCTGTTTTTCCTCACATTCTTAAACCTTTCAGAGAATTTCAGATTACATTTTATGTCTGTGTGAAAACTACAGTGAGATGTTGTGACTGAAGTGTTTCAGCACAATCTCTCAGTACCACAAAAACTGAATTTCAAAGAAAAGACACCGTAATATAGGTGAGATCAGGACTATTATCAAAGGTGTATTAGGTGTGCTCTTGATGCCAAATAATTCTTTACTACAAGGAACATAATTGTTTACTCCAGCCATTTATGTGATTGGAATTACTCACCTCAGCACCTGAGTAGTTGAAGATACCCACAACACTAACAGGAACCAGCTTGTTCACACAGCGGCCAAGAGCCTTGCGGCCAAGAGCAAACACAAATGGAATTTCTTGTTCCCGTGCCATGGCGATTACATTATACAGAGCCTCATCTAGTCCACCTTGAAGAAAGCAATTTTAAATAGATATCTAGTCAGTTGAAGTCATCATATGGCATGATACAACTCTCTAACCCACTTTAACTGCAATTAGTCAGTAAAACTTCAATACACACATCAGCAGCTCCTACGTCCCAGAGGATAACACTCAATACATTGCAAGTATAGTGAGTACAGATGAAGGTGATATTCTGTATTCTCTATTAGTCCTGCACACAAACCAGAGTCTCACAGGTCTTTTCTTAAGCAGAGCTTTTCTATTCTCCTATCTCAGGAAGCCTCTGTTTATACTTCTGGTTGTGGCAAAATGTGTTGGTTGGCTAACTAACCAATTCACATTCCTCTCAAGGAACCTTCCTCAAAAGCATCCAGAGCTCAGGACTCTGCAAGGTGTATTGAACACAGAACGAAGTAACGCACACAGCAGACTTCAATTCTAAAATACATCTTTTTCTTTAAGCTTTTCACCCCTCATGAACGAGTTTCTTCCAGAATGGAGCAGAAAAGAATAAATGTGGAATGGCAATTACCCAGTTGGAGTCTGGAAGTGTTACATCGTGCACAGCAACAAATGCTTCTAACCTTGCTAATTAACACAAGAAAACTGAAAAGAGCCAAGTGCACCACTTGTTTTTATCATTTATACCTTTTGACTGAATTTTTTCGCAGTTGGGGGAGATGATCACACACTTGATCTTGTTTAGTTTCATGTGCTTGGTAACCTCACGCAACCCCATGACGAGTCTCCTCCTTGCTTTAGCTCTCGTGGGATCCTTTTGGTAAATCCGCTCCTGGAAGCTGACAAGCTCTTGCAATAGCAGAGTCACACACTCATCTATTTCTTTACTTAGCACTTGGTTACAGTATCTGTCAATTCAAAACAACATTCCCAAGTGTCAGCATTGCTCCTTCACAAGTATTAGCATAACCAAGGTTTCACCAAGCCTTTTTGCAAATGAAAATGATTTTACTTCCTCAGAATGGTTATTTAACTTTTACTGAAGTCATTAGAAGGATTTAGAAATCAGACTGCAAACTGTAAGTTAAAAATACATCCTTAAAACATTTGTATTTGTAGTAATATCCCTTACCTCAAGAAGCCAATCAAAAATAATATTAAAAATACAAACAAATACTGCAGTAAGTGCCTCAAGCAATTTTTCTTTTCCTTAATTCAGTACATCATAAAGATACATTAATAAAAAAGCCCTAACACATGAAGAGGTACCATTAAAGTATTTTAAGCACTCCTAAGTATTCCTTCCTTTCCCATCCAAAGCATACACAGCCTTCCTTTAAAAAATATTTTTCAGAGAACACTCCCACCTTGCTTACTTGCTGTGGCAACCAAAGAAAGTCTCAAGTGAGAGTGTGTACATACATACCCACATTTGTGTACAAACACAAGCCATCCATTTAGGGGAAAAAACAAGAAAATACTTGCAGAACCTTCTATTTCTGAAAGGAAAGCTTATGTTCATTAAGCTCTTAAGTCTACTAAATCTACCCACACTTAAAACACAAGGGTGACTGAAGTGCAAGCCTTGAATTTATATTAATAATGCAAAACTCTTACTCTCTGAATCTCTTGCTGTGAATTTTGGTTATTGCAGAAGATGCCATTGGACTGCCTATTCCAGAACTGGCAGGTGAACCCTGTGACACTGGGGTCATGCAGTACGGAGAATTCTGACTCGCTGGAGAAAGTGAAGTGTCACTGGGCATACTCAGACCAGTTTCTGAAAGGCAATTTTCAAACATTTTAAAATACAAATACTTTTTTTATGTAAGAGGAACAGAATCACACTTCTTGTGTTATCACTCCCTTACTTTGTCCAAATTACATTTTGCAAACACTAAGTGTCTGGAGGGGTGGGGGAAAGGTGAGAAAACAAACTGACCACACATCCACCACTCAGCATGGACTGGATAAATAAGCAATATTTGAAATGTTCATTTAAAAATATCTTGAGCTTACTTTAGGAAATAAATAAAACAGAAGGAAAAAATCTGTCTAAATGTGATTACTCCTTCCAATAACTCCTTACTATTTCTATATATAAAATATTCAACTTATTCCTAGAATATCTAGGATTTTCCCACTTTAGTCACACAGGTCACTCAGAAGAAAGTGTTATGAAGCAGTACATCCGGAATCCTGACAGACACCTCCTCCCCCCACTCCCACTGCCCCAAACATGGTGAAGACATTGAAAATTCTCTGGAGTTTCTCAGTTGCTCAGGGCTGCTGCTGCAAATTGACAGTCCAGACACTGCAGTTGATTGACACATTCAACAAAGTAGAAAACCCTATTTACGGTTTGCAGCTTCCATATCTGGAAAACTTTCAGTATGTTCATCATTAAAAAGTACTGTGATCAACGTGGCATGGTTGCCAACAGGTCACATTTTGCTTGCTTATCAAAAATACTATCAACTCTGACATGTGCTGGGAACATCCACCTGAGATGATAATTAAAATGCTGTATGGAGATGGTGTACTGAGAACCCAGAGAGTACTGAGCCTTCACAACTGAGGGACAGACAAGGCCTTTTAGAAGAGGGTTTCAGTTGCTAGTGTTTCATAAAGTTAAAAAGAGCTAAAAGATAACATCACTAAGTTGTGTGGCACAGAAAGAGAAAGACAAAATATGAAAATAAGCAGATCAGCACAGTTGAGGGGGAGTGATGGGAGCCTAGAGATATAGAGACCAACCTTCCTGAGAGGCCAGCTCCTGAGACTGGTCAGCAGTCAAGTTTAAATGAGCCTCTTTCTGTTCATCAGAACCCAGAAGGCTGTGGTCAGCTGATAAACGGCCTTTCTTTTCTTCTCTCTCTTTCAAAATAATCTAAAAACAAAACCAACAGCTGTCAGCATCTGAAAATTATAAAGATACCTGTAAAGAAAAACATCCCTTTCACTGAACAAAACACAAAGTTAAGCGAGTTGTTTTGAACCTTCCCACTCATGCCAGGATAGAAACCCTTGAAATCATTTGTTTCCTCTTTGATCACAAAGAGAGTTTCGCTGCAGCATTTTACAGATACTTAATACTCCCATACTTCTACAGAAATAGTACTTTCAATAGTTTAAGTACTTCCACAGCTTCTTTTCTGATACACGACATTCACTTATTAACAATTCCTCAGCCCCATGCCTGTAAAAAAATACCTGGAAGCTGACAAGCAGGCACACTAGTCACCTTTGTGAAGCACCTCAATAAAGACAACCCTTTTATAAAAGCAAGGAAAGTGCAAAGGTAAGTAGCCATGGATATACTGGTATTACCATCATGTTTAATAGCATAAAAGCATTGACAGCAAACAGTTCAGAAAACTTTTCTGAACAGGTGAATTCCTCTAACTCAGATCACAGGCAGGTCAGAAAAAGGCTCTCACACTTGCATTTTTAGGGCTCACTTTTTAATATTTTACCTTCTGATCTCTATATATATTCTATTCCTTCTGCACATACCTAATTTATGACTGCATGAATATAGATATATACAAGCAATTATTTGTAAATTTACTCAATTAAAAATTGTGGGTTTGCTTCAAGTTCTATACCCACCTCTATAAAAAGGAGTAGGAAAAATTAAGGTTAGCATACTACACTGCACTACAGACTAGGAATCAGCCACATGAAAAAAATATGGAAGTTTTCCCATGTGTCCTAGTGCCTTTAGTTGCAAAAACAAAACACCCTTGCAATCTCTGCTGAGATACATTTTTATTAATAAAAGTCATGTTACATGTCTAGATCCAAAGGACAGGACATCAGTTCAGCAGCAACTGGAGGCAGAAGCTCAGAACTCCCTGGCCCTGTGCTTGTGGGAACTACTCCTCAACTAAGAAAACACCAGTTTTTATTTTTGAAGTGTGAGTGTGGGTCAAAACCCTCCAAGGTTGGCACATTTACCTTTTTAAGTGCTGTAGGGCGTTTCAGTTTTGCAATCTCTCTCTCTTTTCCTCTTTTCACTTTTGGGGCAGTCGAATCCAAAGGATTAAGGCAACCCATAGATGGCTGTCCCTTTGCTAAGGACTTTCTGCTGGCAGATTCTTTGGTATGAAAGGGAGCAGCACTGCCAACTAAATACAAGATAGATATTAGTTTCACCAAAAGACATGTCAGCTTTATTTCAACACTGTTTTCAGAATTTCCACTGATGAATTCTCTAAGTACATTTTCCTTCCTTGGAAAAAAAGCAGTTCATAATGACAGGAAAATTACATCATCAGATATTGTTGCTTCCAGATGGTTTTAAGCTTTCTTCAACTCAGCCTCATGTTTTAGGAAGCTATGGATTCCAGGAATTATTTTAATAAATGGTAAGGGGTCTCTCTCAAATGACTACGTGTAGCTTTAGTAGTTAGACGATTATGGTTAGATAAATCACAAATATTTACCCAAACGTTGATTTTCAGTTGTTAAAGACTTGAATAGTTGACAGGACAAAACAGATGAGAGAGTGCAACATGTACTTAAGTGGATCTTTTGCCAGAAAGAATAAAACAAGCGCTGTCTCCAATAGAAATGCCAACAGTTCTTTGCTGAGCTTTGTTTGATATAACCTTGCCAACTTGAATTAATGTTTGAACACTGCTGAAACCCAAAGCAGGTAAAGGAACCAACACACCAGAAAGAAAATGGTAACCATGTGCACAATGATGGACTCCAGGCTACACACAAGTGCTTAGAAATGAGACTGGGGTTGTAGTAATTACAAAAATGTCAATTCTGTATTTGGCAGCAAGTATTAAAAAAGCTAATTTAATGTTGTGTTGATAAAGACATAGCAAACAAAAAAGCACAATTAAGCCATTGTATACATTCGTGATGGAACTAAAACCTAATATTCTGTGTATGTCTGATCTTATTTTTAAAAGGATACAGCAGAACTACACAAAAGTACAGAAAAAGCAATATGGATTCTCAGAAAAGATACTTCCAGAATTAAATAACTAAATTAGACCAGGACTCTTCAGAGACCTGACAGACTCTAAGAATCAGAGGAGGGAAGAAGGGAATGATTGCTCAGTCTTTGTAATACAAAGGCTGTGAAAGCTAACAAAAGCTGGAGCACAAAAAACCCCAATACTGGCCTCCACCCCAAAAAAACACAGCAGAAAGAAAAGTTTCTCCACACAGGATGTAGTAAGGTTAGAATTCACTGCCACTGGACATTACGGATGGTAAAAGCATAAGATAGAAACGATGGACAGTTTAAGAAACAAATTTGGTTTGAGAAAGGAGATCCTGAACCATAACCAGCAGAAATGGGAAGAATATCCTAGGGAGATAGCCTTCCATATCATAATCATAGGTATCTTCTTTTTCAAAGAGTATTTTATAATACCTTTAGTAGATGTTCTTTTCACATATTCATTTCAGCACTAAATTACTCTCAGGACCCAAATCCTGAGCTTTGAATAGAAGGTTTTTTTAGAAGACATTTCACCTCAGTTCTAAATGGATTTTCACCATTGCACACTGCAGCTCAGGGGATGATAGCACAGGCAGTTTATTGAGAAATGCATTAAAAATAATCTTTCCAGGTTTTTATCATGCATATATTCAAAAGCTAAAACTAGACAGAAAGAAAAACACTTCACATGCTCAGATCAATCACATTCATGTTGGCACAAAATGCATTGAGCCATTGCCAGGCAGCTTAGAAATACCTGTGTATGACAGAGGCCTGGTGTTGGTGATCTGACGAGCTTTCATTGCCTGCTGCTGCTTTTCAAGAGCTGCTAACATGTCACCCAAATCCAACTGAACAGGGGTCTTGCTCTTCTTGCCAGCTGCTTTTGATAAAGCCTCCTGCAACAGCAACATCACATACAATAAATACAAAGGAACGGTGCCTGCCACGTTCTTTACAAAGATTCCTGCTCTTAGAGAGCAAGGGGAGCATCAGGTCACTGACACTCCTCAGCATCAGGTCACTGACACTCCTCCTGACCCAGTGCTGGGGTGGGCAGGGTGCCACACACCTGAAGCTTTTTTTGTTCCATGCTTATCTCTGAATACTCTTGAGCTGTTGCAAGTGCTGCAGCCAAGGCCTTCTTCTTCTGACTTTTTGCACGCTTTGGTACAGAGGTTGTAATGGGAATTGGAGTTTGGACTATATTGATTGGAGAATTCTCTGGTAAGTCATCCAACTAGAAATTTAAACAAAATGCAAAAACCCCCACAATTAAAAGACCTTTCTCTCCAGACCACCGAATATGTGGCATTTCAGAAATCAAATCACCCAAGTCTTTGATTACCAGCATGACATCCTAATTAATTACAGCTAGATGACACAGCAAGTTAATAAAGCTAGAAACTTTCTTATATTTCATTTCTGTATGGCAAAGCTATTCTATTTAGCTCCAATTATGGCTTCAGAAGGTTTTCCAGTCTGATTGCTAAATAAAGAATTTCCCCCTCCCCAAGATTTCACATAGGACTTAACTTTCCTGGAAAGCAGCCAAACAGATTAAGCAGTCTATATGCACGGTTCTGCAACAAAATATTTAAGTAGATACCATCCTAAAAAAAGTACCTTTCCAACAACTGCTCCCACAGCCTTAGAGCAGATGCAGTTTATTTTGAAATGAAAGTATACAAACTGTAATTATTTTGAAAAACTGACACCATTACTACATATTTGCAGATTTAACAATTTCAAGAGATGTCTGTGTGAAAGCATCATGATGCAGCAGTCCCTTCCAACTTGGGACAGTCTGTGATACATGTTACAGACACTCAGTATCTTACAATATCATTAGCAGAGAAAAATCCTGACCTTTTTTGGTTGATTTTTTTTAAGATGGGTTCCCTGCATCACTTATTTTAATTAGCATTTCTTTAGCATCCAAGGCTGGTAACACAAACACCCCAGGATCATCACAATTACTGCAATGTAAGTCTTGTAGCAGAGATTCATAAAAAAATTACACAAACTGAATAGTCTCAAAACAGAGTGCTTTGCAAAACTAAGTAATTACTTACTACTTTGGGTGAAATCTTTTGCTGGATGCTAGTACTTTTGCTGCTGCCATTGTCACTGTTTAGCTCTGGAAATTCATCTTCATCCTAAACAGTACAGAAATTAAGAATAAAAAGAATGGAACCAAAGTCACCTGAGAAGCATCGACTAAGGGAGAAAAACAAATTGAATCCTGAAGTCCCACAATAGCTAGAAGGGATTAAGTGACACTAATAGAAAATAATGGAAAATTAGGAAAGCATTTCTGTATCCAAACAGGTTTTTTTTTTTAAGAAAAACTTTCTTTTTTACACAAAGAAAAAAATCCTATTACAATTAGAGGGGATAAACCAGCAAACACACTAATTTCTATTCACAAGGGAACAGAAAAAGTTACTTGAAGGCTGCTTATTTAATTTGTCCATCACAGACAGCTCTAAATTGTTGCACTTTCCACAACACCCAAATACAGGTCTCTTTCTGTACACGATGAAAGGATCATCTAATAAATTAGTGACCTCGACTGGGCACCTCTTGGAGCCAGATATTTTGTAACTTCCCACGGAGAACATCACTTATTCCACACACAACTTGCATTGCTGCAATGTGGAAACAGTTTTCATGCAACAGTACCTCAAAATACAGAGGTTCAGGACTCTGCTCTGCTCTGCTCGCCTGGCTCGTAGCCAAAGGTTTTTCGTGTCGTTTCTGCAAACTCTGCCTTCTTTCTGAAGAGGTGCTGTGGTCTCTGCATCTGAATCCAGACTGAAAATAACAAATGGGATTGGTATTTTGTAATTTCAGTTTTTCAAGATGTGTATGTGCATGCACATAAAGCTTTCTCATGCCTGCTAATTAGCAACTAGGGACAGCTTTTAGAGGATAAATTGTGCTTTGGTGTTTTGAAATTTTTTTTGTGGGGGCTTTCTGGTGGGTTTTTTTGTTGTCTTTTTTTTAAAGCCTGCACAAACATTCTACAGACAGTACCAGATTATTCCTCCCCCTCAAGCCAATTCATCTTTAAATGTGTAACTTAAATAAAAAGGTTTCTTTTGGCCAAACACGAAGAAGCTTAGGAGTTGCTGGTGACTAACAGACCCGAGGAACTGTCTGTAACCACGATCACTCCAAAGAACTTTCTCCCACTACAGAACTATTCTGCATGCAATATATACTGCCTTTTCAACACACTTTTAATGACAATGCACATGCACAGAGCTCTCTGAAGGCCAGAGACAGCAGCACAGTGGTATAAGCATTGTTCTATTTATTATGTGACAGGTTGGTGGAATCCCACGTGCAAGACTGGTTGGCAAAAACCAATGCATGACTTGAATTGCACATTTATCCTTACCTAATTCTCAAGAAAATTTCCTACAGACTTCGTACCAATTTAGTTTCAACAGAAAGTCGTTTCTAGGACAATTCTGCCTTGAGGTACAGTGAATTTGGCTGAGGCAACCTCATTTAAAACTCTTTGTGCCAGCTTTGTTTTTAAATAGCTAAAATAACTGCCAGATTTAGAGTCTAAACTGTGACTGGATGAAAAAGTCTGATTCTTCCTACTCTCCCAATGCCATAAACTAACAATAGTGGCTTCTACAGCCTCTGATTTGACAACAGGTTATAAAAAAGATTCAGAACTGCTGCACTGCCAGAAACAAGCATCCACAAACTTCTCTATGTAATAAGCCTACAGTTACCCAACAGGAAGATTCAAGACAGTTTACCAATTCCATCTAAAAACCCAAACAGGCCAATGTTTGCACAAACAGGCACGTTTACATGAAGCTCCCACTTGAAGCTCAGCTTTCTTGTCTGCAATAACAGAGTTCAAGCAAAACCTATGTTTAAACAAAGGCAAATGTTCCAGCCTACTTTGCACCCCTCTGAACCACCTGCCCCAATAAAATCTCTCAGAATTAGGAAGACCACCTCCTCCTTTCTCCTCACATACTAACTACAGAAATCCTGTCCCATGTGAAGGGAGTTTCACAGAAAGATATTCAAGCTTTAGCATAAAAGAATTTTAAACCACTAAGAAATAATCAAAATGCTAACAAAATGGTATGCTAATGTAAATTTTTCAAAGAAAGTTTTGAAGACAACAGGAGTGAGAACACAGGATTCTAGTTCACCACCACTTCGGAATCTTTCTTTAGAAAGTTTGAGAAATTTTTTTTCTTCTGAAGTGTGAACGGGTCAAAAACTGAACTTTTCTACACCCACACTGCCTTCATTTCACAGGTTACTTTATATATGCAAAGTTCTTCCCAGGCAGATACATATAGAGAACAGGCTATAGGCAGAAGACTGTCAAGGACATTCAATTTTATAAATATATATATATATACACACACACATATATATGCATATAATAGATACATAGCTCAAAAACCATACCAGTTAGAACATGCAACTAACTAGACTTTAAGGCTGAGTTTCTATACTGTTTTCATTAAATATTTTTTGCATGTTAATTTTATAATTCCTTTCAAATTCCTTATTTTCACATATTTCAAAAATCTCAAAATACTTCAATTTAGAACCACTGACAACATACCTGTGGATTATTTCTTTGCTCAGCTTGTCTTCCACCTCTAGAAAAGGTCTGAGTTTTTTCAATCCAAGGTTTTTTTTGAGTTGCTTGGGAATTTACATTAGTCCAACTTATACCAGCTGAAAGAGAAGTGCCATCTATGAAAAACTGAATTAGTATCCGGAACATATCATAATGATTCATATGCCACCAGAGCCAGGAACACAATTCTGATACAAATAAAGTTCTTGGAGAAAGTCTAATTCTCCTGTGACAACATTGACTTCCGTAGCTATTTTCAGATGTTGGCAGAGTCACCTTTATGGAACATTCAAGCTGCCAACAATTGATCACTGTGAAGCAGTAAGAAAGGAAATCTCAGGTTCACATCCACACCAATTTCAGTTCAGGCATAAATAGCAGTCCCTGGCATTACCCACTGCTACCAGACTAATCCAGCTACTTGTTCATGGTACATTTAAAGCTTTAAAAAGTATCAGTGCTTCTGAAATAGAGAATGAGAACTCCTTGGCTCTGTTACTACCCAGGTATGAACTGCAGCCCAACAGGGTAAGGAAGCCTGAGGACAAACTGAACAGAAGCACAGCTTTGTTTGAGTGCTTCCACTGGAGTCTCTAGCTTTTTTAACCCATTAAAGAAAGGCAGCTATTAATAAATCATTAGTGATAGCTATAGACTTGTTCATTCAGCAAGTGACAGGTGTCTTAGTGGATGGAGGTGGTTGGAAATCACAGCAAAGATACATGCTCAGAAGTATCTGATCAGCTAGAGCTGAAGCAGATCAAGAGGTGGTTCCTAGCAAAATGTAAAGCAAAAATACAAATGCAACCCAGCCAAATTTCAAACAGCTCACCAGCCAAGACAATGCTTACTTGTATTTATCGATGGTTCTACAACCTGAAAAGGAAAAAAAACCAATTATTTTAGTAACTTTCATCAGTCTGTAGGCTACAAATACAGTTAAGTTACTCAGTTATGCTTACATACATTCATTGCACAAGAATCTGTATTTCTTGAAGCCATAGCTGCAGCCTGGTTATTGCCATGCTTGGGACTACAGTAGCCACTGTCACTGTCAATGTCTGCTTCACTTGCACCCTGCTCACTGGAGGACTCTGCAGCAGGGTGAGAAGTTCTCCTGCGCCTGCCTTTTGACTTCCAGAGCATCGTGGAGGCGCTCTCAGAAAGTGACTTGTTGGCTATATCTGAAGGAAAGTCTTCAAGAAAAAATAAAAATAAAATTACTTGTGCAGGAATTGATAAGAGACACGAAAAAGCTACGCATCATAAAAACATTTCAAAAGCCAGTCTTTGCATTAAACCAGCACTGAATTTAAATTATGTCTAGGTCCAACTGTTACTAATAACCAACTCCTTCGAGAGCTGGCGGAGTCTCTGCAGGAGTACCACATCACTGCAACATTATAAGGTGACATACTGAGTCGGTATCTGCAACCATCAGCACCTTTTCTTCATTATCCTTTTGAGTCGCAAAGACTTCTCTTAAAAGCTGCATCTAAATCAGGTCCACCCTCTTTTAGAAAAGATGACAACTGACATGCAGTTCTAGTTATTTCATACACCCAGAACTTAAGAAACAAATTACCTGTTTGCTGTGATGCATCAACCAACAAAACAATCTTTGATCTGTTCTCAGGACCTGACGAACTGGTCTCCTTTTGAGTGGCGACATTTTTCACTGGAGGCCGTTTATTTTTTATGTGCATCTGTAACTGCTGTTGCTGTTTTCAAACATCGCCACACACACACAAAAAAAAGTTGATAAAAAAATGAGACACATGCCTCCTGTGCAAAGACATTTTCTTCATACAGTTCTACTTATCCTGTTCAAAAGCAGACTTACTTTTTGAATGACTGGTCCCCTGTTGCTGCTCCTGCTCCGCTGAGTGGACAATGGGAAGACCTGGCCAGAGGGGCTGGGCCGCTCAGTGCATTCTGTAGTAACCGTACTTACAGCATTTGCTGTTTGAAAGGGGGCAGGATAGGGGGTAGGGAAAGGATGGTAGAAACCCATGACCTGAGCACACGGGGCTGGCATCAGCTGATAGTAAGTATACTCTGTAGAAACAGGTGGCTGTGCAGATATTATAGGATAAGCAAGGTATGGTCCTGCAGGATTTGGGCTGGGTTGCTGCCATCTGATGTCATTGTTATATAATGGAAACTGTCTATAAAAAAAAAAAAAAACAAAAGGAAAGAAAACTGCTCAGTAAGTCTTCCCCCTCTCAAAGAAAATTCAGACCTTTATCACCCCTTCAAAAGCAACAGTTCTATTATAATAAGTTCCTATATTCAACGTATTTTAACTAGTTATGTGAGAAAACTGGATACAGCTACACTCAATACTGAAGCAGCTGCATAACTGTTTCACCATAGCAGGACCCAAGCTGGACACCCAAAGCCTTGCTTCATTCAGAGAAGCATCAGAGATTCCGACAAAAACCTCCTGACTGCCCTGGAAGATCCAAGAGCACAGCAGATGACTTTGGGAGGGATTTGTACCAGACCTCCATAGCCAGGAAAAAGGCAAGAAAGAATACGAATGGAGAAAAGCAGAGGGAAGAAAATAAGTAAAAGACTGGGGACAGAGAAACTTCATCCTCACACGTGAAGGGTCAGAAGATTAAATAGGGTGAACAAAAAACCTGAATATACAGCCCATAATCACTGACTCCTCTCAAGCCTACTACAAGCTTCAACTCATTTAAAAACAGACCATCTGATCTTCACCCATGAAGATCACAACCACTTATTACCTGTTGGATTGATTTTCCTGTACAAATGGATAGCAGGTGATCAGGTAGCTGGGGATTGGAGTTGGTTCCATGCCATTAATTCCTCCACTGTCGTTAGGAAGCGCCATTGGGATCATTAGTGTTTCTGGACCCTTCTTCTGAGGAATAAATGGTTCTACTTCAGCTGACAGCTTGACATTCTTAAGAGAAAAGAAAGAATGTCTTCATTAATTACAATCATAAATTGCTTGGGAAAATTTGGATTCATAAAGTTGTATGCAAAGTACCACGAACAGCAGGCAAATGGATGACAAGGCTACAGGATTTCTGCAGTAAACCAAGAGAGGTGGAAAACAGTTGGCAAGCGCTTATTGCATCCTTCCAATCAATGCAGGGTGTAATGCAGATCACCAACATTTAGCATTTGTGTTAACCTTTACAAGTGCCATACAAACACTAATTAATTTAAAAGGGACTGAAGTTCAGCTCTTGCAGAGGATAAATGAGTCTGAGCACAGAACGAAACCAAATTAGCACTGTATGTGGAGCACAGTTGTGTAGGCTTTCAGAAGTGAAACCAACATATGGAAGATGTAGTAATGCCTGGCCTGCTCTACAAAATTGACCGTGTTTCTAGGCAATTATAAAAAAGACTTTTCAGCACTAAACCATCGTTTTACTGGTAAGAGATGATGCACCACAGAAGAGTCCTCCCCACACATTTTAGCTGCACAACTTGAACGTACTTAAAGAGTTAAGATTATGATTAAATGTTGTCATGAAGAAGGCATTAAAGACTGCTTAGAAATAAGTTTTAAACTGTGCTTTCAAAGAAAAGTATCTCCCCCAATCCTGAAGGTATCCTTAGTTTAAGATGGCTTTGCTCACATTTTTGGTTTTGTACAACATAGCTGCATCTTACACTTAAACAAAGAAAAATGCTCTATTCAATAAGACAACTACAGATCCAAAGATCCCTCAAATTCTATATTCTATTATAACTTACATTCAGATGAAAAGAATCCTTTTTTTGTATGAAGATTTTAGCTTAATTATACGTGTCTCACATTACTACCTCATGGAGTACCAAATCCTGAGGAGATTCTTTCTAAAGCAGACAAGGACTCCAGACCTTTTTCCTTCCACATGCCTTAGAAATAATCTCAAAGGTAACACATAATCTGTATGACTGCATGCTCTTATTGTAGAAAAAGAAAATCCTAAAGGTTTACTGAGGACAGTCTTCTATCCTTGCTACCACCTCCAGAACATCCACATGAGCTGGAACAGTTAAATGGGAGCTCTGGAAGTGTCATGGCAAGTAGTCCCACACCTACCACACACTCCTCGGTGCACGCCTTTGCTCTGTCACACCCACAGTCCATCCAGAGACTGCCTTCTCATCCAATACCTGAATCTCCAAGTCCCCAAAACTTATTCTATTTAAATAAGATCCCATACTGGTTTAGCAGCATGGGAATGGAAGAGGTGGGAAGGGCGAGTCCAAACATTTTGTTGAAAATACAGTTGTCCCAGTGAAAAAAGTATTTCTTTCAAACTGACAAGACATACTGTTCTTGGCAGAAAAATATTTTTTAATGACTGTTCTGAAAATGCTTATGGCTATAATGTGGAGATAAATATAGATATAGATGGAATATAATATATGGAAGGATGTCCCATCCCTGGAAGTGTTCAAGGCCTGCCTGGATGGGGCTTAGAGCAACCTGGTGTAATGGAAGGTGTCCCTGCCCATGGCAGGGGTTTGGAACCACACAATTTTTAAGGTCCCTTCCAATGCAGGGCAGTCTGATCCTGTAAGCACAGACACAGAACTATCACTACTGCGGTACAAGAAGGTCTGCATTACAGCAGAACAATCACCTTAACATCAATTAAATGCATTTCTTTATCATTAGTAAAGGGTGAACATTCCTTTCTTCTACAGTAACTCTATTCCAGTTCCTGAAGTTGCATTGAGAGGAAAAGCTGTGGAGCAGCTGCAGCACCGAACTTGTGCAACACAAATCAAACAACTGGCTCTACCCAGAGCTTCCTCTCTGGCCTTGGGCACATCCCTCAGCTGCCTCGTGACTCGCCTACCCCTCTGCAAAGCTCCACGGCACTCTCCTCAACACAAGAGAAAGACTTCTCACAACATTTTTTCAGAAATTATTTATGTACCGTGATCACATAAGTAACAGAAATACCAACACTGAAATCCCTCCCTGAAAGCTAAGAGGGTTTTTTCCAGGCTATTTCAAGGCAAAAATATTTGCTTAAGAATAGATTGAGTTATGGGCTGGCCTACAAACCAGATCAGAGATTACTCTGGATTGGAGGGGACACACAAGGATCATCAAGTCCAACTCTTTAGTGAATGGCCCACATGGGGATTGAAGCCACAACCTCGGCGTCATTAGCACCCTGCTCCAACCCAGTGAGCAGCCCAGACACTAAAGGAACACACCAAGGCTGCTCCATCCACAGAACACGCAAGAGTAAAACCAGGATGAGCGCTTTAGAAACGTGCCATTCCCAAGGAAACACTGAAAACTGTCCAACAACTACTCCTAACCTGCTGGTCACTATCCTACCACAACACGGCAAGTGAGCTTTAGCCAAGACACTAATAATAAACTCTAGTACTGGCTCAGAAAATAGTCATAACATTCTATTTGTCATTCACATTGGGACCAGATTTCCCAGATTTTAAAGACCTTTCCTGTCTGGTTGTCTGCTCTTTCCTTTATTGGGGAGATTGATGTGAAAATAGAAGAATCATTCTTTACCGACAAGTCTCTGGCAGAATGGCCTCATTACAATGATTTTTGTGATATTGTACTACATCCCTCATTATTAGAATTATGAGAGAACAGTCTTTCACATCAGATATTAAAAACAGCTGTAACTGATCAAAGCAGGAAGCAAGTGAGTGAGTCCCACCTGCAAGGTGGGAATAGCAAAATATTCCTTGTCAATTCCCAAAGATAATCCCTACTTTACTTTTACCAATCCAAGATGGATTGGATAGAATTTGATTTATTTAAATCTGTCCAGCAAAAAAAGAACACATTGGGGTGTTTGTTTGTTTTTGATTTATTAAAAAACCTCCACAAGATGCAACACTCTTATCATGTAATTTTATGATTTCAGGAAAATAATTCACATTATTCTGCTTGATTTTGTTAGGTTCAAACAAGTCAGAGATGCCCAAACTAGAAAGACAACTTTAATTCTTCCTTTCCTGTTGCCCAGTCTCTTATACAGGTTATGACTACTATTGCTATGACAGAGCAATTGCCTGATATATTTAATTATCATTTTCTGTACAGCTCATAACAAGTTCAGCTTACCTTTAACAGTAAAATAAAGACACAGCATATCCTGTAATCATAAACACATATGGGTGTATTTTAAAGTTAGTTCCTTTTTTTGCTTACAGAACTTGGGGAGTGCCTGTTATTTAAAGGAATCAAAACTGCATTTCACATACCTTTTACATGCATTATACCTTAAACACTTTTCTTGTGCAGTTTAGTCTGCACCTACAGGTTTGGTTGGTTTTTTAATCCTTTCAAGAAACTTGTTTCAGCAAAGAATTTAGGGTAAACCTCTGTTTTCAGATTTTGCATTTTGTTCTGTGATGCACACACACATACATATGCCAACTCATCAAAACAGCACCTGAAAATGTAACCTCAGCCCAGGTTTCAAAATCATTCTGCAAGCATGATACACCAATCCTCAGCACAACGTACACATTTCATTAGACAACGAGGCCCCATTTCCACTCTGGGGTAGAAAACAGAAAGACAGCTCAAGTGTATTACCAACTAAACTAAACTGACCTCAGCATATTGCTTCCTTAGAGCATTTAACCAGTCTTTCAAAAATACTTCAGGAGTTCTGTGTTACATAGGATGTGTCTTCAGATGAGGGCAGTAAACTCTACCAAACTTGAAGCAAAAAGGGGAAACAAATGTACTAAGTCAGGCCAGACTGCTTACTAAACCAAAACACAAACAGAATTAACTCTCAGGGGTGATCCTCCAGACATCTCAGCACATTTCACAGATGGCCAGTGGTTTCACTGGACAAGTGAGGGAAACAAAAGAGCAACACTAAGTAATTTGTGCAAAGTTATCTTAGCAGGTCTTTTTTAGATTTCTCAGCTAGGAGGAAATGTTGGTGAAGACAGACAGCAAAGTACCTCCTCTTTTTGATAAATGGCCTTGCTCCTTCATAGTGTAAGGAGAAAAAGTGAAACAAGAAAAAAAAAAAAAGAACCATCCATCAATTTAGTATCAAGGAAAGGTGCTGCTAATTTCTCATTGCACTGGACAAGCAGAAGGTGTCTCCTACTGAAACTTGTTATTTCTTCTAACAGGAAAGGCTCCTTTGGTGAGCTACAGAAACAAGAATACCAAATAAGCAGTTTGTTGGTGGTGGGTTTGGTTTTTTAAATACTGACATGCTTAAGACTCGGTGGAAAATGCAACCAATAACAAATGAAGTAAACTCCAGAACACAAGACAAGCTCCTTTTTGTTTCAGAAGCAAACCAGAAAGTGCATGAAACAAAGTGCATGCAAATAGATGTGAACACAATTCCTCAGAGATTTCACCCACACAGCACAAACGGAGTGCCAAGCACACACGAACAGCACAAACAGGACTGATCATGCCACTGGTTTGTAACCACAGACAAGAAAGATTTGTCAAACACGAAAGGATTTGGGGGAAGGCTGCTACACGTTCCCTAATCCTTACAACAGAGCACTTGTGATACAAGCTTATGCTTTAATTGCTCTCACAGTACTGAGATTTATTCTAGTCCACATCCTCTAAAAGAAATTAGCGCTTTGCCACTGCCATCAGTAGATGCAGGGTCAGACCTTAATACAAAATACCATGTGGTTTGATCAGGCAATCTAAGAGCAAATACTGAACATGCTGCAAGATTGAACTTATTTTTGAGCGCAACTTTTTCACGATTGTTCAGCCTTTCATATGACAAAGCCAAACAAAACTTTATTGAAATCAACCTTTGATAACCAAACTCAACTCTAAATGTAAATTTAAGTCATACTGAAACATCAGATTTTCAATCAGCTGCCTATTAATGGAAGAATACCCCTTCAAAAGAAACCAAGATTTAGACAGAAGTCTCTTTTGTGGATATCCCTAGTTTCAATTTACAAAACGTTTTGCAGTAGCTCATTACATATTTCAGTCCAACAATTACAAGTCTTTCAAGACAGCATATATACTGAAGAGCTCCTTTGTTTCCTATATAAAAGCTACTGTAGTCATCAACAGCTGCAAAGACAGAAGATGACACAAGCAGGAACAGACTGGTAAACTTTGTCCTATAGTTATAGCACTGTACGTTTAATCTTAGAAAAGTTTTTGTTCATTGTAGCCTAATGTCATTCAGCATTTTCCATTAAATAGGATCTCTGTCATCCTGCTCTCAGAGGAGAACGCTTAGATATCAATCTCACCATTGACAGGGTGAGAAAATAGACACAGATGCCACATCTCAGAGGGCTAGAATAAAATCAGCTGTTTTACTGTCTCAAAGTCTGGAAACAAGAAGTCTCATCCCAAACGTAAAATAAAAACAAAACTCAAACTTTTGGGTTTTTTTTTTTAAGAAAAACAATCCTGTTTCTGAATCCTGGATTTCATCATTTAAACACCATGTTAGTAGTAGGGCAAGTCACAGTTCATCTATTTTAAGATAAACTTTACAAATATGGAAGTCATTGTTTCTATAATTAGTTGCTTCTAAGTGGCAGATACCTCGGGAATGGTAAATATGCAGTCCAACTGGAAACACCAGCAGCAGGCCATTTAACGAAGCACAAAATTTAATCCTCCCTATTTACATTTAACATAGTCATTTCAACACAGCACTTAGAGCAAATACACTATTAAGTGAGTCTTTCCCTTTTCCCTCAGCTCATAAAAAGGGAATCATCCATAATTCTCTTCCCTTTCACAGGATTAAGTATCATGATCAGAACATAACAAAGCTAAATATTTCACATTTTTACCTATATATAGAAAACAAGCAAGTGGCACAACATGACAAGCTGGCACGTTTAAACTCAAAGCCAGAATATTCTAAGAAAAAAAGGGAGGGAAAGTAAAACTTAATACTTACACAAAGCTCGTCCACAGATAAAAAAAGCTACCAAAAGGATCCTCTTCACTTACCTACTTTACAGCATTTAACAGTAACAAACTCCTAAACTCATGCTATCCATATGAAGCAGTAATATTTGAATGCTTTGTAGACAGTGTACTAAAAGGATTAATCCAAAGTATTTATGCAAATCAGTTTCCTGATCTCCACAAACTAGTCAAGGATAAATAATCTTGGGCTCAAATAGTTAAGATGTTCATGGAATCCCATCAATAACATTTAAATTCACCAGAGAACATATTCTAAAATAAGACAATCCAAAACTCTCACAAAATCCAAACTGTTCCGCACTTGCAAGGTTCAAGAGAAAGCAACGTGCAAACAGCGCAGGAAATCAGACATTTTCCAGTTTGCCTCAGTTGAAAAATCTGCCACGGGTAAGAAACACTGAAGGAAACTGGACAGGATAAAGAGCACAAAACATTGATCTCGATCTACTTCTATGGCAACCATATTATCAAGCCACCTGTTGAGTGGTCAAGAATAGCAGAGGCAAGCAGAACAGGCTGGCTTTGAGCAATACTAAAACAAAACACAGGTCACTGATTTTGCAACTTCACCTGGTTTCTCAACTCTGCCAAAGGAACCAAATGTCTTAATCACGGGGCAAGACAGAAGTATAAGGCTGAGAAAAATCAAAGCACAGCACTACCTTTGAACGGGGAAGTTGTTTCTCTTTAGTTTTCTATCATATTCTGCCTAAACAGAAAGAGCATCAGAGGTCATCTGCTGAGTTGTCTCTCTTGTAGGAAAATAACCCACACTTAACTGCTGAAATCCGGACACTTTTTAATGGGAACAGTTCTGTTCTAGTGTAGACAGATGTAAACTCACCCACTACAAAAATCACAACTACTCCTATCATAAAATAATTGTTTATAAGCAGCTTTATTCTGTTTTCACCTATGTCAGCTGCCAAAATATCACTGAGCATATTAAACAAGTAAAGTCATACCAGAATTTAGGTAACAGAAATCTTAAAGGCAATCCAAAAGCAACATCTTTTTATCAGTTAGGTGTCCAAATGATCTTGTGACATGAGATCTCATACTGATTCACTAAGCCAACACCACAAAACTCTGTTTACCCATCAAAATATTTGTGATCTTCCTTCACTCTTGAAACACCACGCTAAGGCAGTGCAGTAGTCCCAGCTGCTCATTCTCTAATTCCACAGCAGTTACTCCTATAAGCACCTACAGTCACTATACTGTGCCTGAGAGAGCATTCTGAGGGAAAGGAAGGAGAGAATGAGTACTGCTAACACACATTCGCAAGCTTTAACATTCATTTATCGGATGTCACGCAGTACAGGCACAGAAAGGAGCCCAAATAAAGGAAAAATGAAATGGCTCCCAAAACTGATGCAACCTTACCAAACCCTTACACTGGTAACAGTGATTACATTCAATTCCTACAGCACAAAAGGCTCAAACCCAAAGCATCCAGGAGTCTCCTAATCAAGATGCTACTGCATAATGAGAAGACAAAAGCAACGAGATTGTTGAATCATTTTAGAAACTCATCAGGTATTAATTATTTGTCTGCCTAGAAGCCTTACCAGTGGATAAGGAACCAACAGGACCAGATAGGCTACAAACAGAATAAACAAGATGATTCCTGCTTCAGAGCTCAACTACACCTCCAAGGTGAAATGCTGCACTTAGTTAAGACAATCACTCAGAGTCAACACTTTATACTGTAAATAACACAACAACTCTCTGTTTTCACAAACTGTTTTGACAGATGAAAAGAGAATGGTTTGATAAGGACATGTGTGTGAACCTCCAGTACTGAAGAGCTCAAGCAACAAGGAATAAATATTTCACAAGTGTACAGCAGAACTAATTACAGATGATACAAAGGAAAAAAAACCAAACCACTAAAATCCAAGATTTTAAAGCAAGAAGTTCTACAGATTGGACTAACCTAAATTTTACAGAATAAGATCAGTTTTTCTACAGGAAGGCAAATAAAAAGTATGGAGGAAAAAAAAGAATTTAAAATCATTATCACACCAGAAAGCCCAGGAAGAAAGCCACAGTGGGAGCCATACTGTAACAAGACACACTGTTCACTAACTTCCTTAGATATATATACAGAATGAAAAGCAGTATCTCTCTAAAGAGTGCATTATTAGTCATTATCTACTTTGCTACAGGAACTTGTGTTATTTTAGTCCTCAACCCTACTATTAGAACCCCTGGAGACACCAAAGCTGAGAACTAGAAAACAAAGAGCTGTAAATCACCAATTTTCAACACATTCCGCTGAAAAAGAAGCTTAGAAGTAATATCAGGCTGTTACAGATGACATCATTCATTTCAGACACATCATTTAGAACTACCACCTGATGATGAAATGTTTTACTGCACATATGTAACAAACCATACAAATTCTTAAGTCCTTGCTTACGTTTTTTCATACCTGTACTTTAAAAGGTTTTAAGAATAATACAAACTGATTACCTCACACAGCCAAGTTCAACACGGAAGAAAAAAAATACAGCGACCTGTAGAATTAGTGAGCTACACCCACGCAGCTACGAGGAGACCATCAGCTGTGTCCTATCACTGAAAACTGAAACCCAACCCTGGCGTTTGCAGGATTTCAACAGGAGTGACACCTCAATCGTGTTGCTAAGTTCTCAAAGAAACCTGTTCCTTTCTCAAGAAACCCAGTCTCTACTAACGACCAGGCAGGTTTAAACTAAATGTCACTTAACTGCAATGCTTCCCTAAGCTTGGAACAAAGCCTGAAGGAACAGGAGGGAGAAGAACAGACCCGAGTTTTGAATTCCCTTGGAATTCCCAGGGGAGCCGCTGCCGGGTTCCCAGCTCCCCCGGACAGCCGGGCCGGGC
>VZTA01026515.1:4836-32726 GCA_013398855.1 Mohoua ochrocephala
AGGGGAAAAAAAAAAAAAAAAAAAAAAAAAAAAAAAAAAACAACAACCAAAAAAACCACCAAACCAAAAACATTGGTTACATGTTTGCTTTCCCAAGGGAAATTGATTCTTTAGTGGGAAAAGTAATCTACAGGCTTGCAACACTGCATTTTGGTCTCTGTCCCACAGATGCAAAGCAGTCGTTTAGTATCTGGCAAAAACTGTCTCTGTAGAAACAAGCACATACATAATTGTCTGTTGGTTAGCTTAAGACACAGAATGGGGAACACATTTTAAATTGATTAAAACCTTTAGGTCAAGCCACATAAATATGCAGATTGATCATGCATTTGAAATTGTTAACTCTCAGTGCAAAGTCAACACAAATGTGTGTCCTCCAGTTCTGGAAGCTGTTTATTAGCCAGCATATCAAAGCAAGTAGAGACCTAATCCAGTTCCCATGACAGTAGCATGCTGCTCTAGTGCCAAAATTGTTGGTTTTCACATGCAGGAGAAATCCAAAGCAGTGTGTAAATTATGCATATCAAGGAGGTCCTCTGTCCATCTACAGGGTGCCTGCCATGTATCTCTCTTCTGATACACTTCTCTAAATGGTTTTCCAGCTTTAAGCAACTTTCTGCACCTTGTCAAGCAGACTTTTCAAATATGAAAGTGCCCCAGCCCAAAGCAATTACCAAACCCTCAAGCTCCAACACCAATATGGCTCTAAAGGAACGGTGAAAATGTTTCGCACAATACATTGAAAACATACTTCCTGTCTAGCCTGCCATGAAAAGAACTGAAAAAGTACTATCAGTACTTATAGACCAATTATTTAGACAAATTTTCTTGGGAAGAGATGCTCGAATATTCAGAAAGATGCCCTAACATGAGGATTTTTATTTAGCAGAAGTACATCCAGAAACTGTGAAGGATCATAGCAGGAACTGCTCTGCTGTAACCCAGTGTTGTTTTTCATATTATTGCTTTCCTTCTGCATACCATCAGTATCTTTCTTTTTTTCCTGATGCATTTTTGAATCTGGTGCCAATACCAGATTGAAAAGCAGGGACAAGATCCACCTACAAAGACAAATTTAGCACAAAGGACTCAAATAATTCAAAAGTATTTGTCACCACACACACATCTGCCTAGCAAATCAACCAACACAGTAAGCCTTAGGTAACTTGAAATCCTAGCTCTAAAAGAGCTGATTACTCCAGGTTCTTAATATTCATGAGATTTCTCTCTTCTTTCAAAAGTCCTTTGGTAAACAGACCTGTCTAACAAATTCTAATCCAAGGCAAACTGGGCCAGATTTCCCTTAGTGCCAGTTGCACAATACATTTCAAAATTTGAAATTTAATATTTGCAGGAGTAAGAGTATTAAAAGCTGGTTGATGTTAGCACCACTGTATTTCAAAGCATGCAAGCAGTATTTCCCAAGTGAGTTACTGTCGACCCAGGGGAGCAGCCTCCCTTCCCAGTGGGAGGGACAATGAAGAATTTAGTAGGCCCAGACTAAGCAAACTTTTGGGGGTTTTGCGTTTTTCTTTCAAAAGGAATGTCCTGGTGCCCCTTTTCTGAGGAGGAATGTTGCTGCCAGTAGTGAGTGCTTACCAGAAGAGACCACTCGAGTCGTACCCAGCTATGCCACTTGATGTAGTTTGCTGCACCTGCTTGTCCTCTAAATAGAAATTTAAGTGCCTATGGTTTCTGGGGATGGCTGCTTTTTACAAAACCTCTGTGCTTCCTTGAATGCAAGTTCTCTCCTTCTAACTTCATTTTCTCCATTTTTATTCTTTTTTCATCAACATGCAAATACCGTTAAGGACACAATACAAGTCAACATTTTTTAAACTATATAAAACACTCTGCCAGCCCACTAATAATAATCCCACTACTGCACACTATCTGTTAATACATTTTTAATAAAAGGAAATGCTCTGGATTTAAAAACTTCAGGAAATTCTCTTCAATACTAAATTCTTAAACTTTGAGAGACACTAGTTTTTCCTTTGGAATACTTAGGTAACTTTGAAACAATTGCATTTTTGAGTCAGTCTTCTTTTTAAAATACATCATAAAGCAAAGTTAGTTGCAACTATTACTTAAACTATACTCACTTTGCGTGTTGGGAAGACTCAGAAACCCAAGAGCAGTGACTATTAACCACTTCACATTTATGCATTATCTGCCTCCAGTCTTAAAAATTCATTTTCTCTTGTTCCTATTTTTCCTATCTCTACTATCATTTTTTTTTTAATCTGATTTAACAACATTTCATAGTCTCCCTGATAAAACAGTCTTAAACAATTTTAAATTGTTTCACAAATATTTTCATAAACATGGTTAACAATTGAATTTGTTTTCATTGTCCAAAGCTTTGGGGACATTAAAATTGTGTGACTCTAAGAATAACTTGTTTTGAAATGTTTCATCATTTGCTCAGTAGCATCCTTGACAGCACTTTTTTAGCATTAAAACACGATTGGGAAGTGATTTCTTTAGTAAATTGTATTTACTTTTCCATACCTGCAGCCATAGGGCCAAAATATTGAAGGACATATAAATCACCGGTTTTCTCTGTTGTTTTGGTTTGGAGGCACAGTTATGGAAAACAACAAAATCTAATGACCTGAAGGTTTAAGAACCATGAGATTTTATCCAGCAAAGTACAGCTCAACATAAACAGCAGAAAACATCCAATGATTTGCACAGGTAAATGCAACATCCAAGAAGAATATTATTGGAAAAAACAAATATAATTTTGTCCTCTTACATGCACATAGCTCTCTTTACAACAATAAAGATTATGGATATGCATATAAAGAAAGAAGGTTACAGAACAAGCATATACAAATCCTTGTATGGAAAAAAAAAGTGTGTTTAGACATGCCAAGCTGACACAGACAAGTCCAAGTAAAATAGTGTCATAAATTGTTCTGATATTACAAAATATAAAAAATACAAATGCAATTATATAGGATAACAAAGACTGAAGACAAAGCCTCAAAAGATGACAAGCCACAAATGCTCTAACAGAGAAAAAAAGGACCTTATGGTGCCAACAAAATGCCCAATGGCAATTTGGGCACCTCAGTCCTTGAGCCAATGACCATAAATATTTCCTGATCAACAAGATTTTTCATAAATCTAAACCATAAGTTACTTTACAGCTTTTCCTAGAACCTGGATCCAGCAGCTTGAGAGAGTTTGTGAGCTGTAGGTGTAGAATTTTGCTGTAAGTGTCATATGAATTTTGACTGGAAATGGTGAAGGATATCTCCAATTGAACTGTTCTTTCCATGTTAACCCCTTTTCAACTTACTGCCATGACTAGAAAGCAAGAATCTAGTAAAATTAGTAGGGGTAACATGAACATCATGTTTATTCGTCCTTCCACATTTCCACCCATGGTGGTTGCAGAGTTCCTGTTCTGAATCACAGATGAAGCCCAAAAGTAAAACAATATATGACTCCTTTAAAAAGCACAGGTCACGTTATAATGCAGCGTTAACAGCACCTTTCATGATACCTGCCTTACCAAAGGGAAAAGTCCTTTCTAATGGACTGGTAGAAATTAAATGTATTGTTTTAGTACACCATCTGTAGTCTAAGCAGTACAGTCCCTTTGGGTATATAGAAAAGAGTGAAATATCTTGCAGATGTGCTTAATTTCTGGCAATTCAGGTAGCTTTCTCTGTCAAATTGAGTCTGACACAGAAAGATAAAACTTGGTGGTTTTGTGTTGGGGTTTTTTTTTCTCATTTATTACATGAAAGGTCTAGCATAATAACAATGAAATTCATGTCTAAACTGAACCATTTTCTCAGCATGCTACCCTTCAATATTCCTAGGTGGCTTCTTTAGAGAAGTGACATGCTATTCATGGATTTTCTCTGACACGGGTGAATAAGCTAGACTTTCCTTAAATAAGCTATGGGATCCTGTAGTTCCTTTCTTAGCGGATTTAACCCAGCTAACTCGTTATACACAGACGGATATACTCCTTTCCATTACATTGAACTGAATCATACACTGTGGCACTACATGAACTTTAATGATGTGCTTCTATCAAAGCCACAAAACAATCAGCTTTCAGACTTTTTGGAGTGTCTCCTGACTTCATGTCCATTTATAAAAAATTAGGTAACACCAGACCTTTTTGCCCATGTTTGTGGTGACAGGCTGCCTGCATAAGGAAAAAATACTTCTGATTTCATGAAACCTCATTTCTGACAGATCCTCTTTGGCAAATTAGTGAATCTTTTGCCTGTCGTGAAAGGCAGGCAGAGGTGGATAGGTTAACAAATTCATAGACATATTGCTTGAGACAAAACTTTAAAAGCAGGAGTTTTACGTACCATGGATGCTGTAGCAAGTATGCTATTTCTCCAAACAGAGAGATGCAATTGATCTGTCTTGGGAAAAAGAGTGAAACACTGTTGAATGCCAGAAAAAAAATATATATACTTTGTAGCCATGTTTAATTATTATGGGAGAGATTCAGAGCCCATGGAAATCAATGGAACAATTTCAATGCACTTTTGATCAGGCCCATAAATAGAATTGCTTTGTGAATCACTGTATTGCAGCAATTCAATACAAACTGCTTCAGAGGATTTACTGAACTTCCAGAGAGGAAGTGTTGGAATTTCACAGAAAATAAAGGAAAACTCCCATATGTGATTTGGGTTCTTGCAGAGTGTAGCATTCCGAATGCAAGAGAAAGAAAGAGCGTGGTTGGTATTGTTTCAGGGATTAATTGCTTTGGCGCTCCTTGTACGTAGCACTGCTTCCCCACTACCGGGATCCATTGGTAAGAAAGCCGCACTTTTTCCTCAGGAGCCACGCCAGCTGGTAGACTGATAGCTCAGAAGAAACCACATCAGACCTGTGTGGGGAGCGCAGGTAAAACCTCTGCTTATCTCCCAGCTGAGATGGGCGGCGAGTGAGTGGCTATTATTTACTCAGGGCTTCAGGGTCTGCCTTCTGGCTTCTGGACCACATGAGAGTTTATCCTGACAGCCATGGCAGATCTCAGGTGTAAAGGCTCTCTTCTGCTTTTCATGTCTCACTTTCCTTTCGTGTTTCCATTACAAACCAAAGTCTCCTAGCATTAAATTTATCTTGAAGACAGAATGAACTTAGAAATGAGCAGAATGGGGCATCTTCTCCTTGGCAGCTCTGCGTAATCTCCCTGAAGTCTGAGTACAGACGACATGGAGAGGAGAGTGTGCCAGATGCTGTGAGTTCTTTGCTCTATCGACTTGAACAAAGCATGTAACTTCTCTAACTGTCCCAACACAAGCCTTACTCTCGGCTCTCTGCCTGCAGAATAGACCTGCCTGAGGGAAATTCAGGTCTATAATATTTCTTTTTCATTTGCATGAATATGCTATTTACGCATACCTATTCAAATGCTCAAACCCAAACAAAACCAGTTATTTTTTCCATGTTCTCAAGTTTTATCCCATCTGCCTCTGGGTATTTTGTTTTGTATTTCCTCGAAACCAGATCCCTTGTTTCTATACAATACCTCTGAGCACAAAAGAAGCAGCAAGGATGGGAACTTTTCTTCCTTTTGCCTGTATTTGTTGCTTGGGTTTGATTGCATGTGGATTGTTACTATCATATTAGCTGGTTGTGCTACAAATACTGCTCTCCATGCTGCAGTATATCAATTAGTAGTGACACAGGACAAAGAAGTGTGTGTTCAATATTTTTTACTTTGCTACCCAGGAATTCCAACTGATTTGCTTCATCTTTCCCATTCCTGTTTCACGTACAGATCATCAGCAAAAAGTGAGTGGTCTCCCCATCTGAAACCAACTTAAGACTTTCCTGCATTGGGGATAGGATAAGAAACAGCGTGGAAAGCAAAGGGTGGCCATATAAAACCAGATACACAAAAAGAAAAAAAATTCTCAGTGCATTGGTCAAGTACTGGAAAGGTGTCAGAATTACTCATGACGGCAGCTGAAAGAAGGACAACCCACTATCATTGCATGATTACTTTCACAGCCAGTTCCAAAGTGCAACCAGCAATGCACTGCATGTACCAGTGTTACATCTTCGGAGAGGCTGAAATGCTGCAGTCAAAGGAGGGTATGAAAAGATGCATCAGGGTTAAAAGGAAATCCATGCCACTGTATCAAAGGCAGTATTTCTCCTTGCTTGTGTTTATTGTATTGCTGTCTGTGCATGTTTTTCATACTCTCTTATCGATGATTTTAGGAAATGAATTAAAGAGAAAATGAAGCTCTTTTATCTGCTTTGTTTTTCTGCCATACTAAATCTAACCACATAAAATTCAGATAATATACAAATCACATATGTATCTTTCGAGATTTTAAACACAGACCTAAAGCAATGAATCAAAAACATGGCCAACAACACATGAAAACTCTGTGCTTGTGTTGTTAGCCATGCCTTCCAATAGTCTGCAAAACTCTGTTGTTGGGTGGGAGGGACAACACACCGTATTGCTGTGACATTCCATACACAAAGAGCAGTCACATTTTTCTGCTTCCGACAAATTTATTTTCTAAGGAGAGCAACAGTAGCTGCGGCAATGCTGCAGAAATAGCAACAAGAGCAAGGTGTTCTCTGTGAGAACAGTGTTGTAACCCCCCACAGCTAGCGAATTACATAATTGCAAAAAGCCGTAGTTAGTTCCATGAAAGATAAACACGCCAGCCCAGCTACACGTTATATGCACACCACGAAATTCCCTTTGAAAGACAAGAAACATTCAGGGTCATGGCCTGCCTTTCAGAAAAGAACAGAAGGCACAGCCATTACCTAACTGCAAAATTTCTTTTTTACTTCTTTCAAGCATATTTATTGATATGGCATATGCAAAAAAATCCAACAAACAAACAAAACCCAAAGAAAACAAACAAACAAACAAACAAACAAACAAACACCCCCCCCAAAAACCAACCAAAAAACAAACAACAAAAAAACCCAAACAAAAAACCAACCAACCAAAAAAAAAACCCAAACAAAAAAACCAAACCCCACAAACCAAAGAATAGTATTACTTCATTCTCCTCCTGTTCCAACACTCAGAGTATGTTTAGGAATTCCCTGTTGGGTCTCTCCACTGAGTGACACATCCAGCTTCCAGATACCCAACTTTCTCAAGATTTAAATTGGAAAACTTTCTGACTGATAACATACAGCCCCAGGTCTAGTGCACCCTTCCAATGAATCGGTAAGGAAGGTTAATGAAGTGATCTCACGGCATGTGCAAGAACAGAGAAAAGCTCTCTGCTTGCCAGCAAATCAAAGATCAGACGAGTCTGAGGCAGGACACACGGTTACATAGCGCTGCTCTGGTTGGTTATGTCACACTAGAAGAAGGATCTGATAAATAAAGGAAAACATACACACAGAGGGTTTATGATGTGTCCCAACAGGAATAGTGAAAGAAAAGGAGATTTACAGCAAAGTTCAAAAACACTTTTCCTGTTATTATTCCCTCTACATAGCTCTCCCTTAGTTCTTATTAGCAATAAGGCATCGCTGATACTTGCAGGCTAGAGGGGTTGGGTGGCAGAGGAGCGCTGTTCCTTCCCAAGTTTAATTATTATTAAATGATTTATTAAATTAGTAAAGGATGAGAAGGTAACATTTGAAAACTTAGGAAATCATATGACACATCAAATATATATTCATACTTGTAACACCAGTCTTCATTAAATGCAGCCAAGCTCATGTCCCTAAGTAGAGAAGAACAGAGGAATTGTTACATTGCTTTGATTAGGATGGAAAAACTACATCATATGATAATAATGGTGGTGAAAAAGTGGAACAGGATGTCCAGAGGGGTTGTAATGCCTCACCCCTGGAAACATTCCAGGTCAGGCTGGATGGGGCTTTGAGCAACCTGGTCTAGTGAAAGGTGTCCCTGCCCATGGCAGGAGCTTGGACTAGATGATCTTTAAATGTCCCTTCAACCCAAACCATTCTGTGACTCCCTGTGAAAATGAAATCATGAAGATACTTTCCACAAAGATGACCAGGACCGCTCTCTGAGCTCATGTATTTATTTCATAACCAGTATTGTGAAGGTTCAGTTCTCAAAGTATCAAATGAATCATACTGCCACTGCCTTTATTTATAGCATGAAAAGGTATTCAGCACTGTGCAATTATTAACATTGACTTTTCTCCACCCTGCCTCCAGTAAAAGGCTAGTTTCTTCAGTCTTTCATTTCCCTATCTTTGCAATTTGTCCTGCAGTGAGACTGCTACAGTAAGCGGCACTAAAGAGCAGCTCCAGCACCCACTCTCTGGGGTTACTCACCACCTTTTACATGGAGAAAGGGAAAGGGACAGATGTAGTTGAGAATCTCAGGTTGCAGAAAGATCAAGCTAGCCACAATTACCATTATATTCATTTGCTAAATCATTCAGTTGAGATTATAATTACACTAGGACAACTAATTTTATTCATTAGAGCTCAATTAAATTAATTTGAAATTCAAGATAGTAGCATTGTGGTAGTACAGGCATATTAAAGTTGAAATATAATATCTCCTGATTGTTTTCCCCCAGCAGAATAGTTTTATTTACACAGAATTAATATACAGGCATCTTCTTTAGCAGGACCATGAAATTTTACAAACAAAACTTTGGATATTTTTAACTGGGGTCATCATAAACAGACTTCATTCGAAGATAAAATGGAAACCCATATGTTTTCCAAAAAAGCAATTTCATGGTAAAAGTCTTCTTAATGTTATTACCGAGAATATTTTCCTTTTCTGACCATAGGTAACTTGCTCCATCGTCCTTACCCTATAATCAAAGCTTACATATGACTAGCCCTATTCAGTCTGAGGTCTTTGAAGCACCCATTCTTTTTACAGCACAAAACCATGGCAGAAAGAAGCCTCCTGCCTCAAAACACGTCTTGCTGTTCCTGAGCTATTTTAGACAGATGTTGGTCTAAAATTTTCTTAAAGACCTTCAGCAACAGAGATTTCACGGTGCATATCACAGCACTTTGTTCGTCTTAACAGAGCTGCCTCTCAACCGGCAGGAAAAACAAGGAACTAAAACTGCACCTCTGCAGTGTCATTTCTTACCAACTTGTCTTGGTAGCCTGTGTGATTTGAACTAAAATCATCTCCATCCCCACTGGCGTCTGTGTTTAGGACTTTATTGTGCATTTTATAAATCTTCATGTTGTTACTTTAATTAGCACAGGAACTGCCAGCAAAGCCAAGCCACAGCTATTAACATCCAGCCAGGCTTCCTTAGGCAGGATTCTCCCTTGGAAAGTAGTATTCCAGTCACACTATTCGTGATTAACTGCTCGGGATTTCTATTCACCCAGGGAACAAGTACATCTTCACGCTAACTAAGTTTGGAAGAAAAATTCGCCTCTGCTGAATGCAGCTCCCTCTGTTCCCAGTATCTTTGTAGTAACTTTGTATCCAAATGTAGAGAGCCACATCTTGCGTAATGAGAAAAGTTTGATTTGATGCCAGAATGCTTACAAACCAAAGAAATTATTAAAAATTAACCATAACTGGGGACTTAACTATTGAGCAGGGTCTGGTAGTTTCCTCCCAAATGCAAAAATGAAGCTGTCCCCGAAAGTCTGGTGGGGAGGAAGCAATTACTGCCTCAATGGCTGTTTAAGCTAAAAGTCTGCTTAAAAATTAGGTTTTCAAAGACTTTTTTTTTTTAAAAATGATGAAAAGCTTTCATATAAGAATATGTTCCTTGTATTCTTTGAAGAATACATCCAATCTTACTAAAACCCAATGAGATTAAGGGGCTATCTTGTTCATGCCACTAGTCAACCAACAATCAAATCACAAGAGGAACAGAGAGCAGAGTGATGACAGGCCACCGCAAGAAAGACAGCTTCCAATTCATCACCAGTACCAGCCACTACGACTTAAGCCTTAAACCCTTCGCCAAGGGAGGAGGTTTAACTTTCTGTAGAGCTTTAGTGGGATATTTTCATTCCATTTTAACTAAAGGTATTTTCAGCATTTCAGATGAAGCCACAAATTATCTAAATCATGTGTTTCCATATTGCCTGGAAAAAATAAAACAGGAATAGGCTTTCATTCAAAATTAGATGTGCATTGATCTATCTGTCACAAGACAACTTTTTGAAGGTGTGGCGTTTTTTGCTTTGGTTGTTTTTTGGTTTTTTTTTTAAATATGTAGTTTAAGTACATTCTTTGGTTCTGTAGGGCTTAATTGAGATTACTCTCATTTTCTCATAATTTTTTTGCTAAACCTACATGACTAAAGAATTGATGATTGCATCTGCCAGCTAGTCAAAAAGGAGAGAACCATTAAGAATTACTTTGCCTTATCCTTTCTTTTCTAGAATGTGCATTTTCAGTGATTCAAGAAAAAATTGCTTTCCATTTATAAACTTGAAACGCCCCATTCTACCCCACAAAAACATGATTAGAAGAGATAGGACTAAGAAGCATGTGTATTCCCTTGTTTTACTTTGCTTCAAAAGCAGATAATCAGGATTAATTTTGTTGCAGAGCAGAATGTCTTTTATGAATCCATAAATTCTAGTTAAAATCCAGTGAACATTCATTCCAAATACTTTGGTTCCCTTCTATGATCTATGCATTATTTAATTTCTTCAGTAATGTACGCTTGAGTACAGCCTGTGCTGTGCTATAAGATCACCTCCTGCTTTCTTATTTCAATGCTCTCAAAGCTTGAGAGCAAAAGGAGATAACCCTATTTTGCAGAAATCCATTGTATTTCATTTGCAAACAGTGTTCTTAATTTCTGCAGCAGCCAGCTCTTTTCCTATAAACAAACAAAAAACCCAACACAATCAAATAAAACCTCCAAACACAAACAATGCACCTGAAATGAAGTACTCACACAGTTGCCTTGCATGGTTAAATATGCAGGTTACTATTGAAGGATGTGTGTTACGTTGCAGAACATGTCTAAGTAAAAATTTAACTGCTTCGGATGTTGTATCACGGATCTCACATCTGAGAGTAATTTACCGCATTTTTACATGTAAAGACAAATAAAAAAATTAGAAACTGGAGTTAAAGTAGTGCTCTATTTCTGCAAAAGTGACCGTTTGTAGCTAAGCGTAATTCCTTATCTGAAAGGACCGCTAATGACAAAATCACTATCAAATGGAATGCCATCACACCTTCCATTAACTCTCTGGGGAAGCTGCTAAAAGACTTTCAGTTCAAAAGATTACACTACTGATGAGTTTCTAAAGTTCTGAGTTTTATCTGAAAATGTACACATAGAAGTATATTTTACATTCAGAGGCTGCTGCTCCAAATGTCCAGATACAGAACTTCGGTTTTCTTCTGTTACTCTTTTCTTATGAAAATTTTGCTTTAGAATTAGGTCCTTCTGGGGATACGTGGGAATACATTTGGTGAAATTCAGTTCATGAAGTACTGTGACAGAAAGTAACAAGGAAAACCTCACTTTTTCTGGATATATTTTCATATCAAGCTGGAAAAATCAATGTTGAAAAAATCCACCTTTTAATTATACATGCTGTTTACAAGGTTTTTACAAAACTGATTTTTTAACATAAATATTGCCAGATAATTAATTCTAATGCATTTATGGACCAATATTCTTGCAGTATACTATCACAGAAAGACTAAAAGTAGAACAAGAAGGGTATCCACGTGGTGTACTGATTTAGCAAGGATTCTTGAGATACTTCCACTCTGGCCTGAACCTTAACCCTAGCACTACACCCTAACAAATTCTAAAAGATTCAGAGTGAAGAGTACAGCATGTAATGCACACTTAAAATCTTAACTCACTATGCAATAAGGCAGAAGGTAATCAAGCTTATGTTGGAAACTACAGATGAGTCTGCCACAGACACTACAGGAGTATGTACAGAGCTGTATTGAAGTTAAGAATATTTTCAGTCATCCATTCTACCTTGCCCTTTGCATGTTAAAAACTTCTGGGGAAGGGAGCACCAGACAGGAAGGGAGAGATCCTAGCAAGGAAATTATATTGGCTAAGGGCTATATGCAAAGCATAAAACACAAAATCCAGATAAAAAGAAATGGAGCAAAATGCAAAGCAGTATTTTTGCCATAGGGAATACCACATAATTCACTAGAGAAAATGGATTACATGGCCTGACAACAGTAAGGGGATGCCAGAGACTGTTCTCATAGCAGAACTAAGCTATAATTGCTGTATTGTTATAATTTTTATTGGGCAAAAACTTGCAGCTTTCACTCAGTCAGCTCTCACATTAGTGCTACACAGCATTTAACAAGTAATTTCAGCCCCCATTCTGCATTTGAAAAGTCTGGTGTTACTCTCTATGGAAACTTTTGACCTTCCTCATTTAAAGCACTGTCAGACATGTCAAACAAATTGCTGCAATAGTATTTGCCATGGACTCAGAGCTGCTCTTTCACTACAACACCCTGAAATGAGTAGAGACGTGCATGTCTCAGACTTGAGCTATCATTTCATCCTTTACGCTAAGGCACGAGACTGGCAAGGAAGGGGAGAAGACAAGCCAGAGAAGTTGTGAAACTGGTGAATACACCTGTGATGTATCCCAGCACATCTGGGCAAAAATGGCAAAAAAAAGTTGGTAAGGTGCGCCAACCCTTTTGGCCACTCCTTCCCCAGCAATCATAGCCATGTAGGACCCTCCACTGGCCCAGAAGTAACATCTTCTCAACTGGAAACTTTTTAACTTGTCACTAAGATCATTTGCTTTAAATCACTGAGAAATCAATTGTGTTGACATACCAGTACTGTGTTCCTCCAGGGCCTCCTTTAGCGGCTATCATGTCCTTTCTCTTAAAACACATCATGAAAATAATAATTCAGATGGCAAGTGATTACCCTCCTGGGGTTTCTCAATTGGTTTCTTCTGTCTTTTTAAAACATTACTAATTGACATGAATTTTCTCATTACTATCTCAGCAGTTTATTTGATGGACACTTCACAAGGAAATATCTACAAGAGAATTTTTTGTTTATTTTTCATGAAGTGCCTATAGTTAAATAGCTCTGGGGGAGCGCCGCAGAGCAAAGTGCTGAAACTTGAGAGTAACGCACTCAGATCACATGTTTATGTAGGGTGGGGGTTGCGATCTACATGTGCCCCTACAGCACTTGTCAGTATCCCCAGCAGTGGGAGCCCAGTCAAATGGCAGGTGACTTTTCCCAAGATACAATCTTCTCTGATTATTCCAAAATCTTAGAGTGCTGTAGCACAACACTATTATTGCATATCGGACGTCCACCTTCTTTGGGAACAAAGATCTTGGAAAGCTCAACAGTCGATTTAAATCCTCCTTCAGAGTTTCAAAATATTGGGGAAAAAATTCAGCACACATGGTGGTGTCTTGGTCCTGCTTGTTCTCTAAGCACACAGCGATACTTACACCACTGTCTCAGGGGTATCCTGCAGCTCAAAGTTCTTTCTGCAAAGATTTGCCTCCAGTTACAGCAACTATCTCACGTAGCCTCTGCTTGACTTTCCCTTGGCCAAAGGAGCGACTGAAGAATTTCACTCATGTAGTTCTTTGTGTTATTTGACAAGGTACCTTCCATTTATTTTTCAAATATTCTTACTGAACCAGCTTACATGGTCTCACATTCACTAACTTCTCTAAGCAAAGACATGATCACTGGAGACCTGCCCAAAATCTACCAGGAAGATGGCATCAAAGTTGTGAGCTCTTGCTACAATATGCCGTTCTGTGTTGCTTTGTTTCAGTGGATGACAAGGGTAAGAGCATTGAAAACCTGATGATTTCTGGTTTTAGCTTGCAGCACCGTTTCCTGTAGCTATGTCTTTATTCAGTAGTCTCCAAAATGCAGTACAGTCAGTACCCATTTTGTTATCTGCGAGAGCACTGCTCCCCCATCTACAGACCATACTGGCATTATACACCAACAAGTGAAGCAGAACATATTCTGCCTGTCTCAAGCCAAGTCTTAAGGCATTAGATAGATAAAATCCACAGAAGGCGCATGGAGACACACTGGAGACACTGAATTCCTTCCCATTCCAGAGACCTCTGTCCCTTGCATCTTGGCCCCACACGGCTGCCATAGGAAAATAGGAAGTTGCCCTTTTTTCTACTTGTGTTGTTGGAGCTGGAAGAATTTTAGCTCATTTTTGTCTGCTTTTTGGTGGGAGACTTTGAAGTAGGAGATGCAAAACTAGATAGGCAGAGAACAGAATGGCTCCATCCCTTCCTTTGAGAGGACTGAACACTTGAAATAACAAAAAGAGATTTTCAGCACAGAAATCGATCTTACTGCTATTTCAATATACCAATAAGAAAAGGAAACTGTTCTCTGCTCCTTTCTCTTTCCAGCTAAAAGAGAATAAATAATGTATTCACCTGTTCCTGCTTTTACTCACCTAATAGGACTTGAAGAAAAATAACAGGGTTATGCAAGTCACCCTTGGTTGCCACACCTGGACTGGACTGAGGTTAGCAGCATTTTTACTACTCATGTACACTCCATATGCCCACAGAGAAAGGAAGATGTGGATTGCAGCGGACTACTTTAGATATGGAAGCTTCTCAAAGATAATTGTGTTCTGTTACATTGTTCCTTGAGCCTTTTCTCCTCAGTAATGTAGCATGACATTGCCATCAAATGTTAGTACTGTGCCAAAAAAACGCCTTCGGGAATGCAGTGCCTCGTCTCTATTCTTCCTTGCTTTTAACTCCTGTGCATTCCAGAGAGTCATTATGGTGATTCTTTCCTACAGTTCCTCTAGTGACTGAATCTGTAAGGAACATATGAGGAAGTTTTAAGCATTGTGTATCTTCTGGGAAAATTTGGCTGCATACCTCATATTTTGCATCCTTAACTCTAGCATAGCAATTTAAAAGCACTCAAACACAAAACCTGGTTTTTTTAGTAACCAATCTGGGAAAAAAAAATTAAAATCTCGTCCCATATAACTGACTTCCCATCTGTATAGAAGGACCAGATCCTTAGGAGAACAGAGATAACTGCTCCTTGAGTTCATGCAGTAATTGGCATCAGGAATAGCTGTTCCTAAAGGCAATCATTCAGTAATTTGCTGGTACATTTCACAGCCATTTGCTTATACCACAAGAAATTTGCCCCTCAGGCATCCTGGGTTCTGCAGAGACTGTGAACAAATCTCTTTTTAAAAATCTGGTCCCCCTATTTCTTCCAGCTCCATGAATTCTCCATATTTGCCTCCAACTTTTTACACTTCTGTATTGAAGCAGTTTGGGTTCTTTATTTTTCTTGTTTGGGTTTTTTATTTTCTGTCCTGTTTTTCTATACTACAGTGGCAACTTTAGTAGGCCATTGAGAACAAACAAGAGCTTGCCTCTGTGTTCCACTGTAGTAACCAGGGTGAACAAGAAAAGGTTTAAAGTCTCTCCTAGACTACAGGGCTGGCAAGGCCAGTGCTGAGCTGTGGTGGCAATGCATGCACAGCCCAGTCCGTCACTGCAGAAGGGCACTGTGGTGGAAGGAGCCCTGAAGTGGTACAGGTTCTTCCAAGACTTTACCTCAGAGCCCCAGCCACAGACCAGTTTATGACAGCTCAGTCAAATGATAGCACATCTACAGAAACACTTCACAAACCTACCTCTAAATTCCAATGGGAATCGCTCTTTCAGTCAATCACCAGCAAGTCCCTGTTTCACTGTACAAAGGAACCAAAGAGGTTGTCAAATAAATGCCTGGGAAACTTTGGGACAGAAAGAATGACTTTTTTATCCTTAATCCTCCTCTTCAAAATCCTTCCAAAAGACCAAACTGCTTGAGGTAAAGTTTCCTGACTTTTTCAGACATGAACCGGCACATAAAAATTTCAGCTGTAGGATATCTAAATTGCCAAAGTTTTTAGTAACTCAAAACAGGCTCTTACAAAAGTTTTAGCAGCTACCAGCTCTGCCTACAAATCTAAGTACAGAGGAAATACATTTAAGTGTTGAGAATAACAGCAGTATGGCTGTAGGACAATTCGGTCTGATAGTAACAGCGAAGCTATAACCAAGTAGACTGTATATACAACAGCTAAGATGAACTTCAGTAAAACTTTTATGCCCTACCATAACATCATCATTTTCTTTTTGCTAGATGTGTCAGAGAAAAATGCTATCTAAGGCATTTGGAATTCAAGACTAGAAGCCTCAGAGATGGCTTTTGAAATGTGAAGGTGTGTGATAAATCTATCGGATAGTTCTGCAATTTTTAAAGGAGATGGATATGCCTTTTGTGCATATGCGCAGGAGAAATTCCTTTTGCCCACTCCACATAAACTTCCTCTCCTACTAATATGCTGTTGACCGTTGGCATTAAATACTTCAGTTGGCTAACAAGAAATAGAAAAACCATTACAAAATTTAGAGACTGAAGAAAAAGCAGCATTTCATACCAGTGAGTGAAATTATAATTTTGCCTTCATCTACTGTCAAAGTTAACAGTGCCACTAAACAGAGATGGCTATATTGAGTAGCACAGATAACAAATACAAATATTTGTTATTTAGCACAAATAAAAAATATTTTGTTATTTAGATCATTCAAGCAGAATTTAGCTTATAAGTTATTTCTCCCTATAACGTCTTCTACATTGGAAAACATCTCACAAATCAGAAAGAGTGGCTAATAAGGGACAGCTTTTACCTTGCTCTATTTTGCTTATAAATACCATGTTATCATATTAAGTTCTCTGTTACAAAACATTGCTGTTCACTTGCATCACAGTTGGAAAGTATAAGCAAGCCTCAAAGCAAAAATATTTTGTAGGAATTTTTTCTATTACTCTCTTTAATTGAAAAATTTTAACCACCGTAGCACAACACAATATATTGTAGAACTCCTATTAAGCATCAACAAAATTGCTTTGCTACAGTAATACAATAGCAAATAAGATTCAAAAGAAGTAATCTAATTTTTATCTAATTCTAGTAATTTGATTTTATCAGACCTTACTTATAGCTGTGGAAATCAGAGTCATAGCATTTAAGCATTCTACTTCACAAGCCAGCATCAACTGAAGTACTTCAGATTCTCCCTTGAATTTTTTCAGATGAGAGTGAATAAAAATAATTTTAATGTATCCTGACCAACACTATTTTTGTGTACTCACCCATGACCACCAGGATTTTTGAATATATAGAACGGCTTCTTCGCTCTTGTACGTATAAGGAAATAGAAATGGTCTGCCCTATCCTGGGGTATGCTGGGCTCTCTTGCTACGAAAGATTCAATTTTTGTGGTTTTTTTTTTGTTTTGGGGGTTTTTTAATCCTAGGAATACCATGCCAATTTGGTTAGCCAGTCTTTAAAAGGGCTTGACTCTTCCTACCTACTGCACTCTTCCTCACAGAGACACTGTGTGAGTGAAATGGTCATGAATGCTGACATGCTTTTTCACCAGGAGAGATGTATCTGTCTCTAACATCAGGAGAAAAATCACACACAGAGGTTTTACCGGAGTGAGAAACTGGCTGTTGAGAACTGGTTACACAGATAACAAGCAACCCTGTTTTGGTGTCCACCTACCTGATTCAGTTCATGGCAAGCTCCTGGTTTCCCAGAGCATTGCACACCAGTGTATTCTCTCTCTCATATACCTCTCATATACATAACAATATCTGTTGTGGAATAGAAAAACGAGGCTTTTCAGGACTTGTAAGGGAACTAGCCTGACTTTCTAGGCCAGTTGTTTAGCCAATCCAGTTTGCAAAGACCACGAGTCCTGAAACAGGAGGCATGAAACTGCAATGATGACAATTACACTTCTCATTTACTCAGCAGGTATTTTTTAGTACCTTAGAAAGGTCAGAAATAATTTCAGTGCCTTTGAGAAATTCCACAGTAGAGATCTTCTTGATGAAAGGTAGAAGGGGAAACAAGCCAACTTTATGCATGAATGTTTTAAAAAAAAATTTGCAACCTTTTAGTCAACAAATTTTAAGGATCTTGAAGAGAAAGATGCTAGATCCACTCCATAGAAATGAGGGAGTTTATTCACGGTGTCATAACATGGTGTCATGTCAGAACCAGGCAAAGAAAATGCATTTGATTTCTAGCCTCTCTTGTACCACATAGCATCATCTATTCAATTACAAAGCATTTTAATTTGTATTTAACCATTTAATAATGTCATAGTTGTTTTGAACATTCACGGAAGATTATAAAAGCTTTCTTACCGCAGAACACATCATTGTGACGCTAAGCATCAGTAATTAGGTGTAGTGGGTTGACCCTGGCTGAATACCAGGCACCCACCAAAGCCACTCTGTCACTCACCTCCAAAACTGGACAGGGAGAAGAGAACACAACAAAAAGTTAATGAGTTGAGGACAGGGAGAGACCGCAAACCAAATACCATCTCAGGCAAAACAAGACTCAAACTGGGGATATTAACTGAATTTATTACTAACAAAATCAGAGCCGGATAATAAGTAAAATCAAATCCTAAAAACACTGTCCTCCCATGTCTCCCTCCTTCCTGGGCTCTTCCTCCTCCCCCCAGAGGTACAGGATGACAGTGAATGGGGGTTATGGTCAGTTCATCACCCATTGTTCCTCCCAGTGCGCAGGGAGAGGAGTCTGTTCCAACATGGGGTCCCTCCCACAGGAGACAGCTCTCTATGAACTTCTCCAGTGTGAGCTCATCCCACAGGCAACAACAGCTCTCCATGAACTGCTGCAATGTGTGTCACTCTTCCACGAGTGCAATCCATCAGGCACAGCCTGCTCCAGCGTGGGTCTGTCTTGGAGCTGGCTGGCATTGGCTCTGCTGGACATGGGGGAAGCTTCCAGCAGCTTCTCACAGAAGCCACACCCATAGACCTCACTACAAAAACCCAGTCACACAAACCCCATACAACAGGATTATCAGCTGCACATAACTGTGGAAGGCAGCAGCAATCTTGCATTTTGCAAATCTATCGTTAGTTTTTATCTTTTCTTTACAATACCAGAAGGAGCCCTGATACTCACAAAGATGCCAGACAGCATCCACCACAACCCAGTGCCTTTAGAGAAAGTGTTATCAATTAGATATACATTCCAATTGTCACAGCTATGCAATTTCTTAGACTAAAGGGATTCTGAGTGATTTCATGGTACAAGAAAAGATAGTTAATGTAACACAGAAAACTTACGCTGTCATTTGAGGTGTCACATAGCAATCGAAAAGATTTTTACTATCCACTTGAAAAAATAAGAATAATCACGCAAGGGCTTCAGTGAAACAAAGATCTGTATGCCTCAGCATATAAAGGACTGGGGTTTTGAACAGAAAAAATCTTTGGGTCCACGTATTCCCTTTTTTTGCAAGCAGAACCCTAGAAACAGCAGTGCTCAGATTTAAATTGGATTTTGAGAGGGCTCTTTTTCCTGTGGCAGACAGTCAGAAATCCTGCTGACTGTCCAATTTACAAGAAACAGATGATGTCATTTTGATAAAGCTCCCTTCTAGGTTCACATACCCAAGTGTTCAGACAAATTCAGACTTTTTGCTTGCTGTGAAACATCCGAAAAGGTCAAGATCCCAAAGACTGAAGAGAAATAGAAAGACAAGAAATTAAAGTACAGTACTTATCAACTCTGCATTTTAACACTAAGCTATGTAAGGGTCTGTGTGTATATTCTGTTGTGTTCAGGAAAATACAGCATATATTCTTGATTCCTATAGGTGTGAAACAACAGGGTTGAAAATCACATCAACAGGAAAAATGTTGCAATTGTAGTAAAGTATTTATTTATTTTAAAACATTATTACATTGCTAGAACATTATTTCAAAATAAAAACCATTCATTCAAAACTAGGCTGTTAAACATATATATTTTAACTCTAATTTTCATACACATAGTGAAAGAAATTTTTATTTTACAAGTAGATATTTTTAATAGACTTTATGAAAAACATGTTTAAAAATAACTGTCAAAATCTGTCTCTTTAAATATACAAAATATCCTTGTTGTGCTGAAGATACCTCTCTCAAAAGCCAAAAATATCTAAGTCAATAGCTGAGTCCACATCAAATCCTACTGAAAACAGTAGTGACATAAAAATGTAAAAGCACTGTACAAAGCACAGCCTTTGTTTGTCTCAGTACTGTACATATCTGGTTTTGTTTTAGAAATGTTTTATAAAAGCCGTTATTATTGAACTTAACATCCTTTCCCGTGTGCAGAAAAAAGCGAGCCACTGACATTATCTTCGTTTACTAAAATGTCTCCTTCTCAGAATTGCGAATCAAAGAATTCAAAGGGAATTTTAGCACTTATTTCAATGAGAGCAGGACCAAAACTTTTCTTCAGCATATCATTTTGTAATCTCTCTTGGTTTTCTCCCTAGTCTTATAATGCAAAATATTACAAATTCTTAAATACATTAACTGAAGAAATCAGAACTCAAGTACTTCAGATTACAAGGCTGGTGTATGGATTAGTTCACTGTAAAACGGAGTGTTCAATTAAACGAAACCCAATTGCAAATAATGCTGCATGCTTTTGAATCAAGAACCCTCTCTCTTCTCTTGCTTCCTTCATAGTCCCTTCTGGCATTTCTTCTGGAATGAGCTTTTTAAGAAGGTGCGGTATCCTGGGTCATCCACATATTCATTCTTAAAACGAGAACTCAATACTCTCTGCCTTTTCTTCTCTCCCAAGATAATATCTGCTCCGTAAAATGTGTCTTCAAATCTCATGTCAGAAGCTGTAGACTAAAACCAGACATATTCACAATTTTTATTACACATATTCACAATTTTTACCTTTCCATATTTTGCATGTCCTATTCAGTATTTAATTCTCCAAGTCTGTAGAGTTCCTTGGAAACATGTAACTAACACCGGTTGTTAGTCTGGATTTTATCCAGGGATCACACAATCATGCTAATTCTAGGTGAGAAAACAGTGATATGGAAGTGATGCAGCTGCTGGGCAGGTTTGATCCTAGCAGTATCATGTAGCATTCACCACCTTGTGTTATTCAGGAAAGTTTTAAATGCGAGGTACTACATCATGGATGCCTGAAAAGAAACCTGGGCACTGCCTAACTTGCAAAGGATCAGGGTCACAGTTTGGTCACTTGTCAGCAAACTTAAACCAGTTGAGAATCCTCACTAACAAAGCAATGGGACAACAAACAGCGAGCCCTTTGGGCAAAGTCAGAGGCAGAATATTTTGGACCAACTTTCGCTGCTGGAGTCATGGAAGAATTCCCAAGATTAAGAAAAACATCATTTAGAAGGAACTGGTGTCTTTTACTTCAATAGACAGAAACAGTATCACAGGCTGTCTTTAACTTGCACTGTGCTCAGCACGAGGAGAGGAAGGTGGTGTTGGGCATGCCTTGAGGACTAACCTATGTTTTTCTAGAATTTAAAGCGCTAGTAGAAAATCAGGCAAAGGTCTGAGCAATGGCTATGGTGTGTTTTATTCAGCTGACCAAGTTTAATGTTTTTAACCTATAGTTAACTTCCTAATGAAGTTAATGATGTAAAATAAACAAACAAACAAACAAATAAATAGAAATATTGATTTATAAAAAACAATTTTAAAAACAATAGCATAAACCCCATTATTATTATCCTGACAATGCAACAGTTTGCATTCTATAGAATATGCAGTTAATTAGAGAAGCTTCTTCCATTTGGCCTCAAAAACAAAAAATGGCAATGCTATGCTTTCCAAATATAAAAAAAACCCCATTAAATATAATCAGACGATTTTTTTAACATTTTCCAAGACGTCTGTCTTAGCCCTAGTCAGGATAGTGAAAGATTTGTGCATTTATCTCTAATTCACTGACAAAAAGTTTTCTTAACCCAGAATATCTGACCAGTGCACTTCACATTAGAAAGAACTGTCTTAAGATAGGTAAAACCAGTCATCTCCTCCAACAAATGTATGGAAGAACTTTCTCTTTTCAACCTCTAAGCGTTATGCTCTCTGTGAGCTTCAACACTTTTCCACTTGGCATACATACACAAAAATGGCTAGCTGGTGGATGTTGCTTGAAACAGCAGGAAACTTTAAAAAAGTAACAAATATTTGGTTTTAAACCAAACACTAGTGAAATGCTGATAAATCAGCAACTTTAATGAGTTTTGATCAGTTACATTGTTTCTTACAAGAAGTTAATTGCCTTTTTATTAAATTCAAGGCCTTTAAAATCACAAAGCTCTGAGAAGCTGGAGTTTTTTAAAAACTACGCATGTTATAAACATACTGAAAGAATAGAACGTCTGTCAATTTAAATGTTTACTAACTTGATCCTTCCTGATCTGACAGATGATCAAACACGATGTCCCTTTTAGGAGAAAAAATTATGTCTGACAACAGCATTTGCCTGTACTGGAAGAACAACTCACCACCTCACTAGCAAATGGACACATCTCCTAAATGGGCTGATTTAGCAACTCTTAATAGCACAGGCTTCACAAAACATGAGTCAGTTTAAACTGAAAATCCAGAATAAATCTAAGTACTGTGTTACTGCCATTTTGAGCCCATATACATATATATATATAAAATAAAGTTAGCATCAGCAAATACTCACTAAACGTGCTTTTACTCTCTTAGGAAGCTCTTCATCCAGTGTATATATTTCTTCTCTCTTCATTACAATTTGAGAACCATCTTCAAATTCCACCTAATTGAAAAAAATGAGTATTTGAAAATAAAATAATAATTAACTCTTGCAAGAAGTTCCTGGAAATGTTTCCAGATAAAAATATATATGTAAGCAAAGAAGACTTATTTTGTGATCTGTTTTAGCACAAAATTAGGCTGAAACAGAAAAAATGTTATTTCTTAGGAATTGCAACACATACTTACATTGAAAATAATACCTAAGCAAAGAGACTTCAAAATCAGCACTGACACATATATAATAAAGTAAAATTTGTTAGATTAGGAATGCTGAACAGTAACAAGACAGGTAACATTATTTTGCAGGAGTGACACATTAAAATGTCCTTGTGTCATTTTTATTTGTCTCTAATTTTTTTACTTGCTTCTAATAAATAAAAAATTAATTTTAACATCCCGTGATTCAAGGTTGAGGAAGACCATGTCAAAAGAAAGTGTGAGTGACAACTAAGGAAATACCAGTTAACAGAATTTTATTGAATCTGATGGAATTTCTTTTAAATGCTCTGTTCAGAAGATGAAAAGCTTTATCATGCTTAGGTTTAGATTTAATCCAATATGAACCCCGTTAGCAGAAAATGAGAAAGGAAATGTAACTAGGTGTGAGGAATGTTAAAATGCTGAGGCTTTGAAGCATTTAAGCTTTTTCAGTAGCTGCTGATTTTTTCCTCCATTTTAATACTTCATCTAACAGTTGTGAATTTCAGCTATTATCTGTGACGGCAGTTTAGCTCCCACAGAAACTATAATTTAAAGTTTGGTATAAAATTAGAAGTCCCATTCCACATCCTCAGGTGATTTAATGAGACTATGTGAATGACAACAACACACTTGACTAGCAGAATAAGCACAAATACAAACATAAGAGAACACTGACTCACAAAAGTATTATTACAGATAAAACTGAAAAATCATGCATTTGAACTCGTAAATGGACTGGGTGTTTAGTTTCAAATTAAAAGCTTGCCATGGCTGAGTATGCCAGATTAACACGTGAACAGATGAAAAATCCAATACCGTATATCCATTCTTGAAAGCCAAGATACAGACTATGATCTATTCACTTCTTTAAAAACAATTTTTTTTAACTGCAGCTAACAGAGAAGCACAAATCTGGAATGCATTTGAAATGCACAGAGCACACAGATGGATAACAAAACTTACAGGAGTCATCCTTACTCCTCTCTGCTCCTGTTACTAACCCCATAAGCCTACTCTGTTACCAGTATGTTAGAGGAACTTAAAAGTCAATTTGCCTTAAGCTTGTTTAATTAAATGATGGCAATCCAGGATGCAGGAACGGTCTTTCTGCTATTCCTGCTCCTTCCTGCACAATACATTTGGTCATGTTTTTGCATAATACAGTTGGTAATAATGTTTTTTTGCATCCCTGGTGAAAACACTGGGTAGGAAATTAACTCTGCCACTCCGTGTGATAAGAAAATCTCCTCTTAAATGGTCAAGATATTTGTTTTTACTCACAGTGTGCAGTAGGATGCAAGTGCTTCATACCAGAGAATCTGTCTGCTTGCAGTATGAAATATATTGCACATTTATCAAAAGAGTAACTGGAAGTTCTTCAACTATAATCCAGCATATCGCACTGGAAATAATTTGCCTACACTTGATAGCAAACACAATGAGAGCTTCTCTAAGACTTTCAATAGTATCATGATTCATGCAAAATATAAGCCCACCATTTCTAATAGCTCAAATTCAATTCAGATTGCAGATCCTACATTTCAAATCATCAATTTTATCAAATAAGTTATTTTATTTGGATTCTGCTGCTGTACTGAGTCTGCATGATACGTTACTATCTTCATGAGATTTTCTTCTATAAGAACATCATAAATTAAAGCAAAAGCTGTTAGAAAGCAATCAATGGAGCAAATGGATAATTTAACAAACTCTAACTCAATTGTGAACCTCAATACCAGAAATCATCAAGAAATCAAATGTAGATCACATTAACAATTTCACTTGAACACCTGCTTCATTCGGCAGTTATGGCTCTGCTTAGGGACTGTGTAGGATACTGGCTGACAAATGTCAAACTGTATGACACAAATTCTGGTGCATTGTGTCATAGCTCCTGCACGCTCAAGTACTGCCACATTTGGTACAAATGTCTGATGAACACGTGGAAAATTCACAGATTTTTCCAACGAGAACAGATTTGCCTTATGAGATCTAAGAAATCACATAAAAGACTGGGTAAGAGAATCTCAAAGGTGCAACACGGATCACACCAGAAGAAAATAAACCTCTGTGTGTGTGTGTGAGTCCTGGGAGCTTTCAGACACCGTTTAGAAAGACCAGAGGAAGAACTACTAATAGGTCTTGAAGTTAACCTTGCATCCTTCCTGTCATAAACTTTTTGTAATCTGTTGCCACGTGGCAGTCTCCTCTCTCATCCTGCAGACTGAAATACTTGCTTGTCTCTATAGTTCTGTGTGTTGCAATATGGACTCCCTCTCATCTTTACACTGTGTCATTTCCTCCATGATAGGTGTTGTTAAAGGCAATTTACAGGAATTTATGTTTGTTATGCTGAGGACCTCTAAATCTTGCTGAGCCTCCACATGCTTATCCATTTTCCTGTAACAAAACTGGTTTCATCATGTCGCTCAAGAGGTCTAAAATAAGACAAAGTTGTTTGTTTTGGCTATGTCAAATTCCTTCAAATGTGAAAGATAACAACATTCATCTAATTTGCCTCACAGGATTCCTCAGAAGACTAGTTGTTCAAAAGACTAAATGATTTGAAGATTAATGTTACTATAGAAAAATAATCTTCATACTTTATAAAGAACTTTCCACCTTCACAACATAATACAGCTGCTAAATATAAGGGAAGAGGTAAGATTTAGAGACTAGCTCAAGGCTTTAGGCATTTGAGGACTTGAATTCGATTGCGAGTCATTGGCAAAGTGAGAAGGTCAATGCAGCAAGTAATTTAGCTTCCCTGTGCCTTAATTCATCTACAGATATAACAGTAAATTTGCCATTTTTGTACAGTAATGTGAGGCCCTCTGATGAAAAGATCTACATAAGTGAAAATGATTACGTATCTATAAAGGAAATGTATCTAGATTCTCATTCTTTCAGAAGTGCTATTATTATTGTGATTGTTTTATTGCCGTTTCTACCATTTACTTGGGTACTCAAAGCTGCTGACTGATTTTTCTCAAAGGCAAGCCCATAAAAAACCAATAATTGTTACTCTGAAATCAGAAGTCAGCTTTTTAGCCTTGCCTTCACTGTTCAGTTCCTTTTTGCCTTTGCTGAGGATAAAATGCTCCTTAGATTAATAAATTCAAAAATGCCTCAGACAAATGAATGTTATGCTCTTCTTGCTGTCCTCCCTTCCAACCACTTATGGAATGCCTCAGGTTCACTGTAGGCAAATACCAATACTTAATTTTATGCCATTAATTGTATAATTAGCTGACATCAAATAAAAGTAAATAACCTACAGAAAATAACAAATGTTATCTTTCAATCTTAATGTTCCACCAGTTTACTTGAGTTCTTAGTAAGCAAGTGATTTTCTTGATTTTGTAAGAACAAGTGAAACCTCAACACTTGCTACTGGGTTACAAAGTTTTAAATACTAGTTAAAAAGTGTGTACCAGTTACAATAAGAATCCACACTTCAGCCTTCTGCATCTTTGAAGGTGTGGCTGACCACTCTAATGCTGAGCCAAAGGAGCAATTTACAATAAAGACATCTGATAAGCAAGTGCATGGTAATAAATATAGATACTCACCTGATACATGTGGGCTGTATTTGTTCCCAGATACTTTGCACCATACAGTTTTCCATCAGGCCATTTCACTTGGACAACCTCTCCCTCTGCAGGTGGACCCAGCCTTAGGCAATCTCTGCTCTGTTTACAAAGGATGGATTCTCAAATCAGTGAGTGAGCCACTGCACTTAAATTACCAGTAAGATGCTTTTACAACTTGTAATTGGAGAAGATTTATTACCATGCATGTTTCAAGTTTTATAATCCTGCTAATGGGCTAATGCTAATGTTAGCCCTTATGAAAATGAAATACTGACCAAAGAAACACTCTCTTTACAGCTTGATGCTGCATTGGCAAGACAACGTACACATAAATCAGACAGCTATCAGCAACTGTGATGCACTTCCACCAAAATTAATTTCTAACACACACTGAAAATAAGGATCACTAAAGTGCAATTGCATATGTGCAACACTTTCTCCTTTACATATCCCAGTAATTCATGTTTCGTTAACCGCAGCACATTTTTGCTCGATGCTGTCTTTGCTGACTGAAACATACGTGGATCAAACCATAAATGGCGAGAATGCCAAGGAGATTTTTGCTTAGCTGATGGAGAAACACTGAAAGAATCCAAATGTTTAAAAAATAAAATTAGGGGGAAATATTTTTCCCATAAGATATAAAGCATTTTTGTTCCAATGGTTTGGCCAACTTCTGTGCCTGACTTGTTGAGCATGTCAGAGCACCAGTAGCTGGTTTCTTTTGTCCCATATGTCTTGGTACGAAGTAAATGACTCATTTTCAGAGCATGCCAACCACACACCCATACCAGCAGCTGCTCACATGAGGAAATAAGACAAAGGATCAGAAAATGATGTGTCACATCTGGGCTCACCAATTCCTTGGTCAAATACTCACCCCAACAAAGGCATCTCAACTTCATTGTGACTACATCACAAGACCTGTCATGTAAATTAGTGCTAATTCAGTGATATTCTCCTAGGTGTGAGAGGACTTAATCAGTGACCACATTACCTAAGCTCACTCATAAGCAGTCTAGAGTGGGAAGAGAAAAGATAAAGACAAGGACTCAGTGACAAGGTCCCGCAGGACCTGGCGCCATCTCAGGTTGCCACAATAGTGTCCCATTCCATTATAAAAGAGGAAAACTGGGAAGGGCTCTTTTGATAGATTTCTTTGACGAAAAACCAAGCCTGAATCCGGCAATATTATATCTGAGAACCATTTATTGAAATTAAATGAAAGAGACAAACCCAAAGGCAAACAAACAAACAAAAGAAAACCAACTAAGTGTTCTTACAAAAGGGAGGAGGGGAGGAAAAACAAGAAGAGGGAGCAGAGAGAGAGAAGAAAGAGGGAGAGAAACAGGAGACAGGGGACAGCGTTACCACAGAACGCCGGCCGTGTGTTTGGCAGACGGAGCGTGCGTGTTGCGAACTGCGCGGTGCGTTTGCGTGGCTTCCGTGGCAGGCTGGG
>VZTA01026515.1:36293-50764 GCA_013398855.1 Mohoua ochrocephala
GCCTTCTATGATGGTGTCCTGGTTCTGGCCAGGACAGGGTTAATTTTTGCAGTAGCCAGGAGGGGGCATGGATAGGGCCTGGAGATTTTTCTATACCACCTCATGTCATTGCTGGGCACAGGGAAAGGGACTCTCTTCTGGGGAGAAGGGGTTCCTTGCAGACAATGTGGCACAAGAAGCTGTCTGGTACTGTCTACTGTCAGGGAGGGCACTGGTCATTGTATCTCAAGAACTTGTTTGAAAACAGGAAAATGTGGCCCATATGGCATCTTTCAGAGAAAGTATAAAACCAACAGCAGACAAATGTTTAAAACTGCTGCAGAAAACAATAATATTCTAGTAGAAAATCACCACTACTTGTCCATCGAAATCAGGGGTCCATCAGACCACCTGGCTCTTGTTAATGGTTTGGATGACGTGATCCCACCCTGACTCAAGAGAGGATAGATGAATCGTGATGCTGAAGATCCCCAACTTGATCCTGGAATTGATAACTTAGACTAGTGTGCTTGCTTTCAAAGCTGCTTTTGCTTCCCCTTCATGCTTTTGCATAAGCATTCTGTAGAACTTCTCCTATCAGGACGAACAAAATCGATATTCATTTTGATCAGATCAGAGTGGGAGATTAGTAAACTCAGTTCTCACATCTGTGCTCTTACAGTGGGCTTACTGAGGGAGAGAAGAATAAAACATTGCAAGGTAAAAGACATTTGCAATCCATAAGTAGCAAGTCTGAAGACCTTTCTCTAAAAGCGGATGAGTATTCCTGAGCCATTTTCCTGAACATAGCCCTAAAAATTCATACATATAAAAACCCCCAATACAATAAAGACTGAGATTTCTTTTCCTACGTATGAAATGATAAAGCCAACAACTTGGAAAGGTATTGAAGAAAAATAAATTTATGGTATACAGCATTAAATGTGAATATTATCTGCAAGTGGTTCCCTCTTGAAGATTACTCATATTCACCACTAACTCATCTAAATAAGTTTTTTTCTTATATCACTGTGTACAAACCTGAGGTTTACATTCATCAACTGGCATAATTTAAAGTAAGTTTTTAGACAGGCAGAATAGCCTCCTCTTTTTCTGATTTTGTTCTTTTGAAACCAATTAAATAATTTTCAATCTACCATACCAACAACATTCTTCCACCCATTTCCCAGGGGGATGACTCAACAAAATCCATAACATGGAGCAGTCAACTGTCATCAAGCACTAAGACCGAAAACAAATCCGGCTGGCACCTCTTTCTTCAGGAGTGTCTGAACTGAGCAATCCCAATCCTGTGAACAATCTCAGGAGCTACCATTTTATTTTCCTCAACACTAACAGAACTGTTTATCTGTTTAACTGGCAGATATAGCACGGAGTTTTGTTATTTTTCAAATCAGTCTGGTTTAGTCTGTGTTCAAAATAAATTATTTTGTTTGTTTAAATTGTATTCAAATTACAGTATTTTCCTCAGTATCACTTAGCAAACATTTCTGCATCTCCTTGACACTCCTGGCTTTCTGTTCCTGATTTACTTTGTTTCCGAAATGAGGTACAAAATGCCTCATTGTTTACTGAAATTCTTGTCAAATACCACCGATGGTATAATTGACATAAACGACACAGGCTGAAAGTGGTTAAGTGTGGCTCTTGCAACAGGTTTTATGAACTAGTACATACCTCTAATCTGTTTTTTTGCTGTATGGCATGTAGCAAGAGAATAAAATACACAGAAATTTAATAAATTAGTTCACTTAATGGTAATGGAATCGAATAAAAATACACAGAACCTGACTGGGATTATTTTTCCTGGGATGTCATGAGTTAAGAGAGGGTTCAAATGTTAGCTCAAAAGTAGTATTTGTAACAATTATTTTAGCTGAATGTATTTCTCATCTATCAAAGTCACTCATTATTTCTGTATCATGACACCAAAACCCTCTAGGAAGACATATGCCAATCACTCAAGAGCAGTCTTCCAGAAGGACTGTGTAAGAATCCATTTCACTGTGCTCCTGCAGCTTTCTCTATTAGAAAGTTCTTCCAAATTTCAGTATGCTCTTGTCCACGCAATCAGTCAAGATGGAATGGCAAAAGGCAGAGGTAAGCAGAAGCTTGGCTTCAGCCCCACAGTGTGCCTGGTGAAACAGATCCTTTCTGTATTGTTCCATCCCTGCTGCAGAGGGGCCATGGCACAATATTTCAATCCTCCTCCTGGTAGACTGAAAGCTCATAATCTAGCCCTGAGGTTACAAAGATCAAAGAGAAGCAGATATTGAAAAGACTGACTAGAGAGAACTCAGATTCTGTAACTGCACTAAACTTGGCTTTCCTATGTACCTACATATCATTTTTACTCTAAATCATACTGTGTTTGTTCATAAATTCATACATATTGTTAAAATCAATCAGAGAAACAGAAACTGTTCATCTTCTGTCATCCCCTGCATTTCTTAAATACCTCAGAATAGTTCAGACCTTCCTATTAGTCTATCTAACCACAATTTGCATGGAGCAAGCCATAGTATCGACTTTTATCCTAGAAATGTCATGGTTTCTGAAAAATAACTTAAAATTAATGCATGGTCTCCAAAACTCAAAACTCCAAAACACCTCTGTCCTCTTATATTTGAGAAACTGAAATTCACTTTACAGCAAACTGAATTCATAGCACATTCATTTCAATTTAAAGCAAATGAGTATTCATGTGTTAATCCCAAAATTAACAGTAACTTCTCACAACACAGACAAAAGACACTAAGTACATCTGATTTTCACTGATAAGACTTCAAGTGGGTTTCTAGTCCCTAGACTTGAAACATGAAAAAGTAAGAAAAATCCAGGCCTGATTATTTGGCTTTTGCACAGAAATGGTCCTCATGGTTACTCCAGCTGAAGTACAGGAATAGCTTTTAAATTTTCCCCTTAAATTAGAACCTGAGTTAAAGTTACTATCCTAGCTCATTGCTACTAGAGTACACGTCATGAGGTAGTGCTCCCTGTACCGACAGACACCAGCTGAAGATGGTTTAAGAAGGAGTGTAGAAGCAAGCACAGGGTGGCCGTCTTGGCAGGAAGTGGCCTTTCCAAGGCCATTCTGCAAAAGAACTTAAAGCAAATTTTCTTCTCTGCCTACATTCCTTCAGCTAATATTAACTTTCAACATGAATGCCAGTGATTAAGCTTCCACAGTCCTGCTCACTGGTGGTTGTTTCATAAGGAGCGTGACTAATGCGATTACAACCAATACCTACAATTTAGAAAAGCTGGCCATACAGACAAATGCCACACTGCCACTGCAAACACTGAATACATCTACCAACACCATTAAAGTGCAAGCGGAGAAACAAATTGTGGAAACTCTCTGAAACAACCACTAATCTCAACAGATTGTCAAACTGTGTTTTTCTTTCAGAAGCTGATAGTATACACTAGTTGACGCAAATTTTTAGAAACACAAAATTAGGTTTCATACGTTCCAAGACAATTTGAACGAAAAGGAGAGTGGTAGCTAATTTGTCACAGTCAGAATTTTATCTAAACAGGAACAGCAATTTACACAGTGCATTAGCATTTGAAAGAGAAGGCCTGATTCCCAGGAGTGCAATTCTGGGTTTGAATTGGTATAAATTCAGTGAAATCACCAGATTAACAGAATAGTTACTGTAATTCAACAAATTTAGCCTTGAATCACAAAATGCGAGTATAAAAATACTCTGAATTTATGTATAATATGTTGTCCTTAAAATACTACTGAATGTTCTCCTACAAAGTGAATATACACTTTTACAAAAGAAAACTGGAATATAAATTGGACCATGCATTCTTAATTTCTATCCAGCTTAGAAAGTTACTATTTTAACCATTGCATTGCCTTTCAGCAAAGGATTAATAACACAAATTCAAGCATAATGCTAATTGATAGACACAGAATTGCCCTGAAGACAACAACTCAAACCCACGTTGCAGAATGTGACTTAGGATGTCCAGGGTGGTACTGGGCATCACAATAAGGCACAGTAGAGAGGACACTAAAGGGTACAATATACTCTTATGGGACAAAACCGAGTGTCAGCAGCAGGAAGCTGAAGTTGCCAAGGACACGAGGATGTCTGATTTGCTATGAGGAACAAAGCTTCTGTAGCGCAGCAGAAAATCCTAGCTTATGCTTACAATTAAGTCAGATGAGACTGAACGCTACACGACTGCCTCATATCCTGCCCACCTGTGTATTGGCTCCCCGTAAATCAGTTATAGTCAGACGAGTACAAAGACCAGCTCATGTGCTGCTCCTGACCCCTCCTCAGGACGCCATACACACATGAAGGAAAATGCAAGTCTTCCAACACTTCCTCCACCGTCCCCCCGTAAGTCTGGAAATAATCTGCTTCTGCACAACAGTAGTATAAATTAACAGATTCAAAAATCCTACAGTTCCTGGATTACCTCAGAAAAGAGGTGGGAGGTGAAAAAAACGCTTTTATCCCAATCCCAGCAGTCCCACCTCATCTCAATGGTTCCTGTGCAATTCCAGAGATTTCACCGTGCTCCACAGGCTCATCACAGCTGTACTCATTGTGGTCCTGGACAAGGACACACATCTCTTTGCAAACACAAGAAACATTGTAATATACCTCTGTCTCTCACCTGCCTCACTGCAAAGTCAGCCATCTTGTCATGAACTGCAAAGTAATGACTTTTCTTCCATTTTGTTTCTCCTGCTGAGATGTGAGGCATTACCTTCAACTCACCTAACATCACTATTGTTAAGGATCCATAAAGCATTTCATCATAAAGTGGAAAGGCTATTCTACAAGGAAATAGTATAAAGATAACACTTATATTTGAGGCTTTAATTTGCCTATAATCTGTTTTATATTCACTTTTTCATGCTTATCTACTAAGTTGCCTGTCTTTCTGCTGTAATAGGAAACAAAAAAGTAAGAGCCACAGAAAAATTATTCCTGTTCTCCTTAATGGAGTAAAGTGAAAGTAACTCACTTAAATTAACACAGTTATAGTACTGTACAAGTTTTAGATTAAAATAAGACTATTGCATCTGTTGATGCTTTGTAGCTTCAAGAGTGAAACAGTGCACTAAAACTCTTCACTTTGCAGCCTTAGAACTTAGTCTTTGGTTTTGAAATAGCTTGATTTTAACTTAACAAGAGTACAGTTTTAAAAACAGGAATTAATTTGTATTAGTATTCGGAAGAGGCAAACACTTATTCACATGTAAAAAGTGTAGCATTCTGTGTATAAGCCCTTGTAAATCTAGTGGAAAAAGTTCACAACTACAAAAATGTGTTAAAATAAATTTTCCCTGTTCACACAAACTCAAAGTAAGTTCTCCAAAACATATATAAATATTTAACGTATCAGAGTATTTCACAGAACAAGAATGCAAAATCCTACACAATTTCTATAAATCCATCAAACCAGGAAAAGAAACCTAAGTTTCTTCTGAGACACGTCATGCAACTCTCAAATTTGCTTTCCAAAATTTTTCAGAATTACCTGTCATTGATTACATCATACAACTTGCTGAGTACTAAGTTCAGTTACACAGCAATTTTGCAATGCTGCAAAAAGCTAGTGTACCAGCCCAACATGAATTGCACATTATTCAGTTTATAGACTCAATGTCACAGTCCAGAAACTTTTTAGAAAGTTGCTAAACCAATTATAATTCGTTGTGTCTCTTTTCCCACATCACAAAAACAATTCTCAGAACTTTCTGACTAAGTTTATACCAAATACAATCTAGCCTCTTGCTACCTTCAGAAATGCATTACCTTCCTATTTCACATTCTCAGAAATTGCTGGTGATGGTGATACTGGAGTGCGTCCAAAATCTATAGATTGCCCAGAAAGTGTGCAAATTCAACTGTTCTGATTTCCTTACCAATTTTTACAGATTTACATGCTGTTATAATAAAACTTGAACAATGAGCTATTATTGTATGCCAGCAGTCTAATGGATCTTTCACAGATACAAAGAGGCAGTAAGCACTACCATGAAAAACTTTGATTTGAACAGGTAGACAAGCAGAAAAGCGTTGTCAGAAGACATAAAGAGAGAAAAGTATGAAGAAGAGAAATCACTAGGAAAAAATGCTGGAAACTAGTCAGGAGTTTAGTCATTTTTAATGCCAGACAAGGTTGATAGAAGAAATGTAACATATGTCTTCTTTGTAGGACAGATTTTCAAAAGAACACAGCATCTCTTGGGAATTACTAGGCCTAGAATCTAAACTTCTATTTTTTTAGATACAGGTGGACATTAAATGGGCTCTCAAGATTTACGTGCTAGCCCCGTATCTCCAAATGCCTTTTGTTCAAGAAGTATGGTTTTTCAAAAGCAGAGGCAGATGTATTAACATAACAGATACTGAGAAGCTGACTGAGTGTCACATCTGCAGACACGCACTTCCTGCACCAGTGAAAGTCAGCAGTCACAGACAAAGTCATTAGGGACAAATTCCTGAAAACAAGATTTTGTTCTTGAAACTACATCCTGAGCACTGACACTCACAGGTCTCAAAAGTTAGCTTCCTTTTCTAACGGGCACATGCAAAAATTCCTACCAAGATAATAGCACATTATGGTTTTCTACTAATATTCCCTTTAGCTGGCCTGGAAGAAATAATTTTTGAAAAACTGTCCAGCTAAATCCCATTTGTTCTGCATCTCAAAGGAGGATGAAGTAAATCTGTTCTGTCTCTCATTTGTCTAATAATACACGATTGTCTTGGGACAATCTGTATCCAGCCTGACTCCTTCACCTGTAATTTACCCCAATTAGTTCACCTTGTCTCAGGTAATTACTACGATTATAAATGCCTATGCAGTTTCGAACCCCTGCCAGACATCTAGGCCAGGAAGGATCATGCAAAACCTCAGTAAGTCCACGATCATCAAGGCAGATAGGACTGGCAGCTTTATACACACGGTGTATAGAGCATATGTGTATACAGTACGCATATACAAGAGAGTGTGGATCGTGGGATGTCGAAACTTCCGTTTCATAATTTTGTAGGATATGAAGTGAGCGTTTGCTGCCTGGGATAGTAGAGCATTGCAAAGAGGTCCCTCACTGAAAAAAGTTCTGGGTTATTGTTAGGGGTTTATTTCATTAACAGATTCTTAGACTACATTGCTGTCACACTGGCAGGTTTTTCTTCAAATACTAGTAACTAAAATGTGCTTTTTTTCTTTTTGCCCTTTGGTTTTTTTTACAAAGAAAGCAGGGGACAACAATTTTAGATGCTGTGAAATCTAGGTGCACACCTAGATTGTAGCCTTTGTAATAATTTCAATGAAGTACTTTGGTTGTCAGAATTCTCAATAGCCCTGTTCCTCCCTCTCCTGACAGGGGCAAATTTAAAGTATTGATAGACACAGAAAGAGAGTTTTAATCTCCTCATTTTCTCTTCACACTGAGGGCTTTCTTGGGTCCACTGCTGGAAGGAGGTACTTGCACTAAGTATCAACAAAATTCTGTTAAGGATTCAGGTATCACTGTTGATTGTTGGTGGTGCTTTTCTCATGCTTGAATTTTTCTGAAGATAAGGTGGCATCCACTTTAAAAAACTGGTAGACTGTTGCAGTAGCTGACCAACCAGAAGTGTGGACTGAGACACCGTATAGGGATGCAACCCAACCCCCTGTTCCCCTCTCTCCTTTTATGCAACCACGCCCCCTCGAGCCCCTTTTTACACTGGTCCCCAGAGGCCACTCCCCCTCTTGGCACTGGGACTTCACCGAATAAAGACCTTTTGGACTTCCCTGGCCTAGGGCCTCCTCTCTTCTCTAGTGGCATGTGGATTCATCAGCATTCGTGGGTTTGGCTGCACAGGCAAGGACTGGCAGCGGTAGTGCTGCAGCATAGCACGAGAGAATTTCTCTGTGAGAGGGATTCCTCGGACAATCCGCTGCCAGCTCGCTTTGCTGACCACGCGGCGGTAGACAAGAAAAAAATCAAGGAAAATGTTGGAGGGAGCAACCTGATGCATGCTAAAATGAACCGAAATTATCTCTGAACAGAGAGGTCTAGCTGGAGCTCAGGAAAGAAAGGAGAGTTTATCACCTTAATAAGAAGAGGCAGCCAGCTCAGGAGGACTACAAGGATGTTGTGAGGTTACGCAGGGAGAAAATTAGTAGGGCCAAAGCCCAGCTAGAATTTAATCTGTCTACTGCCATAAAAGACAATGAAAAATGTTTCTATAACCATTCACACCCAAAGGAGGGCTAAAAACAATCTCCATCCTTAACTGGATGCTGTGGGGAAGCGTAGTGACAAAGAATGAGGAAAGGGCTGAGGTACTTAATGCCTTCTTTGCCTCGGTCTTTAATAACAATTATTCTGTGAGAACCAGTCCCCTGAGCTGGAAGACAGGAATAGGGAGCAGAATGAAGCCCCCATAATCCAAGAGAAAATGGTCAGCAACCTGCTGTACTCCTTAGACACACACAAGTCTATGGGACTGGGTGAGATCCACCCATGGGCACTGAGGGAGCTGGTGGAAGAGCTTGCTGAGCCATGCTGCATCATTTACCAGCAGTTCAAGCTAACTTGGGAGGTCCCAGTTGAATGGAGGTTGACAAATGTTACAACCATCTTCAAGATGGGCCAAAAGGTGAACTCAGGCAACTGCAGGCCTGTCAGCCTGAGTGCCAGGGAAAGAGACACTTTCCCTCAGTGCCAAGGAAAGTTAGGGAGCAGATCATCCCAGGTGTCACCAAACAGCATGTGCAGGACAATGACGCAATGAGGCCCAGCCAGCAGGCGTTTGTGAAAGGCAGGTGCTGCTCGACCAACAGCATCTCCTTCTGTGACAAGGTGACAAGCTTAGTGGATAAGGAAAAGGTTGTATATGTTGTCTATGTGGACTTTGGTAAAGCCTTGGATGGCATTTTACACAATATTCCCCTGGAGAAAGTGGCTTTCCATGGTTTGGACAGACACAGTGTTCACTGGATCAAAAAACATCTGGAAGGCTGGGCACAGAGAGCGGTAGTGGATGGATTTACATCCAGCTGTAAGCTGGTCATCAGTGGTGGTCCCCAGGGCTCAGTACTGGGGACAGTTCTGTTTAGTACTTTCACTGATGACCTGGACAACAGGATCAAATGAATGGTTGGTCATTTTGCAGAGGATACCAAGTTGGGTGGGAGTGCTGATCTGCTGGAGGGTAGGAAGGCTCTGCAGAGGGATCTGAACAGGCTGCATTGGTGGGCCAAGGCCAACGGTGGGAGGTTCAACAATGGCGAGTGCTGGATCCTGCCCTTGAGTCACAACAACCCCAGGCAGCATTCCAGGTTGGTAGAAGGCCAATGGCATCCTGGCCTGTATCAGCAATAGTGTGGCCAGTAGGACCAGGGCAGGGATTGTCCCCCTGTACTCAGCCAGTTGTGGGCCCCTCACTCCAAGAAGGACACGGAGGTGCTGGAGCATGTCCAGAGAAGAGCAATGGAGCTGGTGAAGGCTCTAGAGCACAAGTCTGAAGAGGAGCGGCTGATGGAGTTGAAGTTGTTTAGGCTGGTGAAAAGGAGGCTCAGGGGGACCTTATCGCTGTCTACAAATGCCTGAAAGGAGGGTATAGCCAGATGGGAGTTGACCTCTTGTCCCAGGCAACAAGTGACAGGATGTAAGAAAATGGCCTCAGGTTGCCCTAGAGGACATTTAGATTGGAAACGAGGAAACATTTCATCAAAAGGGTTATCAAGCACTGGAACAAGCTGCCCAGGGAAAAGGTTGAGTCAACAGCCCTTGCTGCAGTCAACAGCCCTTGCTGCAGAGGTGGCACTTACGGACATGGTTTAGTGGTGGCCTCGGCAGTGTTAGGTTAATGGCTGAACTCAATGATTTTAAAGGTCTTTCTTACCTACATGATTCTGTGAAAAATAATTTCTCATTCCTGCTTTTGACAGCTGTAATCTGAATGTCTTAACCTGAACTAATATATACTTTTTAAAGAGGATGCTTTTTGGATTTCATCAGAACCTCAGGAGATTGTGGTTCTGCAAAAAATCCTCATGAACTCCTGAATACAGGATCAATTGTCCTTCCAAACACATCTCATTTCATCAAGATTTAAGATGCTCTTGCTTTTAAGGAATAATTACAGCAGCATTCCATAAGCTACCATGTTAACACAATGTTATTTGATTGATAGATTTTAATAAGTAAAGTTCATTTTGGGTTGTGGACATGACTACCACAGACCAACTTCACCCTCTCAACGGATAACACCAACATTTATCCACTTAAAAGTAAACTCAAACACAGTGTGGTTATGTCATGGCAGCAATTACACTCATTTTTCTTCACCTAGTTCTCTCGATAACCACAAGGTGAAACCATGAAATCAAAGAATTCTCTGTAAACTCATCACTGAAGGACCAGGGCACTTAATGGGGGAAGTGCCTGGAAGGATGTTCATCGTTTCAGGAGGTGTGTGCTCAGCTCTCCTGTAATCAGACCTCTCGACAGACTCAAAGCATGCTTCACTCTGCAATTATCTGTTTTGTTCCTTGCAATCAATACAATATGGTGGTATCTATCACCCCCCAAACACGTATACTGCAAAGCCTCCTGTTCTGCTGGGATTTTAATAAGGTAATGTGGGAACAACGTCATCCAAATCTTATACATACATGTATACAGGGCATATTGGCAGCCACAATATACACAGAAACAAATCTTCTAGCTACGTACCGAGAGTATTAATTTCTAGCAAAATGCTAAGACATGCCAGTGCAGATGTATCCATTAGATATCAACAGAAAAAAAAAAAAAGGTACTGTGGACACCCTCCTTAAATGATCAGACCAAAGAACTGAAAAATTTCCTGATGCATAATCTGTGAGCTGACATCTGGCCTACTGGGTAGAACAGTACTGTTCTTGGCGCAGAGCTAGGGGCTGTCTGACAAGTTACAGAGCATTAACACTTCAAGAAGTGGCAAGTGGCACACATACATGCTGTCTGTTGGTATCAGTTACTCAGGACTGCAGTATATGCACTCCCTAGTTGTGTGCATGCATCGTTAAACTAACTGCTGAAGTTGTCATCTCACGTCCTTCAAGATACCACGTGCTGTCCCCCTTACTGTAGTCTTCCCATGAATAACAAGAGGAATTTGTCCTGCTATTGCTTCCAGGAAGAGATTGTACCCTTTACACCTCTTGCACCTTCTGGGTTGAAGGAAAACAGATTGGCTAGCACATCGAACAGCTAACTCATAGGTTTAGCCCCTGTAATTGAGGAGTGATTAGTCTAAGAAATCATGCATAACACCCAAGCAATAAATAATGTTGAAATTAAAAAATCTAAATGTGTGTCTACAGCTAACACACTTAAAACCTCCCCACCTAACATATTTAGTAAATGCTAACACAAACCAAGAGAAATACATTTGAGAACAATGTATACCCTGATTTGGTTGTTATTGAATGCAAACAGAGTTTCACGAAGCTTCAAGACTGAACTTCCCTGCTCCCTATTTTCCTCCTTAAAAATAAATCCCTGTGTCTGAACATTGGAATTCTGGTCTATTGTGAGCTGGGCTGAAATTATGTAGTGGATTCAGCACATACTGGAAGAGCAAAAAGCTCCTGCTATCTTTGTGAGCTGGTTGAAAAGTGAAAACAGATTAGAAAAATAAGTTCTTCAATAGGCAGCAACATTGCTTTCACACCAGATTTGATGAATAAGTCCTCCCAGCGGCACTAACACCTGATACGCACATTGCATGGATTAGTAAGTTTTAGTCTGAGAAGAAGAAAAAACACTTTTTTTTTCAGTTCCAGTAACTGCTGCAGGTATATTATCTAATGAAAACACAACAAGATTTCTCTAAGGAATGTGAAATTCGTTTGGTGTTTCCATCGAACAATTATATGTCGTTCATCCACTATCTGAGAAGCACTGAGGCATATCCAGACCTGATTACATTTATTCTTAGCTCCAGATCAGACTCCCCCACTAGGACAACAAGCAGTTCCTCATCTTGGCCTTACCAGACCCTTGATGCAGGCATTTGCAAAAGGGGTTTCTAATAACAAGACAGCCACATTTACTTAGTATCTTGATCATCCTAAATCAGAATGTCTTTGATCATTAATGGAGCCTTTTGGAATGTTTCGCACTAAAAGATAAATTTTCAAAGACATGTAAGAGAGATTTGCTGACTGACTTCTATTCAGACCACTGGGAGTTAAACAGCTCAATCCCCACACACTGATCAGAAATGCATCCTTTCAAATACCCTATTTTCAAAAAGTGCCAGACTTTTCAATAACTAAGATTCTTCAAAGAATAGGTGTTGTTTCCACTGACATATCTGTCAGTTAATGCTACTTTCAGGAAAATATTAGGTCTGCAGAAAGCAGAAGAGCTCAGAGACATTCACAGGAGAAAAACACGGAGCGCTCCTAGGAGTTGTATCCCTTGAGCTGCAAAGCCAGTGTTCTCCGGCACCACTGTGCAAGCCAGGGTCTTCTCCCCTACATACAGAACAGGACCAAGTGAAAAGTGGTCTTGCAACAAACAGCACTTTTGCATATCAGTGTTCCCTGGAGGCTCTAACTTTCAGAGATTATTAGGAGGTGGTACGCCAAAACTACTGGTTTAGCACAAAAACGATTCAGAGGATCATGAAGGTAAACAAGGATTAGAGGCAATCATGAGAGAGATGTCAAAGGGCACTTCATGAACATCACAAAGCTTAACATCCACTGTGTTCATTGCAAACATGGAGAGAGAAACAGAACCTTTCTCCAATTGCGAATTTTGTTCCTATGTGCCAAGTGCACAATGGGGTCCTTAACAGTTAGGAGAGACATGGTAGTTTATGCAAGGGCATGAGGGAAATCAAAATCTCACTTGCTTTTTGAAAATGTAATAAACTATACTACATATAGATAAACTACTATCTTCTCCCCGATGATTTTTATCATTAATAATGCAATCTCACAAACTAAATATCAGGAAGTGTAAATAAGTTGTTAGAACAGATTCTTGAGAGCTATTCTTCACATAACAGCAGAAGTTTTCTATTCTGCAAGGAATTTTTACAAGTTATCTCTAAGTGACAGAGAAGGATATATGGAATTCCCTCTTTCATATCCTTTATTAAATACATATTTCTTATTTAATTAAAAGATTTCCTAAGATTACTCTTGATTCATTTGGTCAAATGGCAAAGACTAATTAGAACAACCAAGGTTTGGAAACCTATTAGAAAATAATCATTCTCAGCAGTTAAAGTAAGAAACATGAACTGAATATTAAAATGTTATTTCTTCAAGGTCGTAAGAAGTAGTTCAAGAGGTTCCAACTCTAATTTAAAAAAGAAAAACAACCAAATTCTGCAAAAAAACCCACCCAAAAACCAAAAACCAAGAAAAAAACCAGAATGAAAAGGAATCTGAGAAAGTACTTACAACAATGTCTTCGGGAAAAGTATCCAGACTGAAGGAACCATCATCAAACACGACTTCATAGAAAAGCTGAGATGTCACTCCTATGACTCTGCAACTATAGTATCGTGTATTTCTGTGTTTCGTGATGACTGTCTGCCCAACTGCAATGGCTTTCTCACATGCTTTAGCTCTCTTGAAAAAAGGAAGAATTTAAAAGAAAAAGGAAATTTAAAATACTAGCTTACTCATAAAATTTTTATCAGTGTGAAAACAGAGTTGATAACAGCTCACCACTCAATATAAAAACTTCAAATGAAATTAATTTAATTCAATCATCGTAACATAATTTATTTTACATACAAAATTTCTCCATTTTGTAGGGAAAGAATGTCATCTGAAGAATACCAAATCACCAAGCATACTTTTACAACTGATGCCTCAAAACTACTCTGGATTACATCAATAATACACAATTAGAAAAATTTGTAATTTTTATTTGTAGTATAATTTGTAGAATTTTCCTGAAAGACATAAAATGTAATGAACCAAGAGTACGGTCTTGATTTTTTTCAAATGATGGGATTTTGAAGTATTGAATTTCTGTATGATTCTACATAATAAAATGAAATTTTGCCCAGTGAGATGCAATAACTAAATGCACACCCAGTTCTTGCCAGAGCTGTCTACAGCAGTGTATCTGAGGAACTTCTTAACCCAAATTGTGCATTTTTTTCTCACTTTTCACTTGTAATTCTCCAGAGCTAATTATATCAATCAGAAGACTAGCAGGGTTGTTAAACTATGCAAAAATTCCACATCAATTCTACATCTACTTGATGGATTCTATAAATATAAAAAGAATGGAACCTTGTAGGAAGGCAATCACTAAGAAGCTCACACTATGCAGAGAACTGGTACATCTCAGTTTCCAACTACTGTGTCCCCATGAACCTTCCACTTTAAAAGCAACCTTCTTCATCAGGAAATATAAAATCAGTATCTTCTCATCCTAGTAACACACAGAAGGCACTTCTTTCTTATGAGCT